>JAPVLO010004619.1:0-37007 GCA_027257055.1 Cephalopachus bancanus | reverse complement strand
GCCTGGCTCCAGGTATCTTTTAATCTCTATTTTGATTTCATTGTTGACCCAGGAGTTGTTTAGCATCATGCTGTTTAGTGTCCATGTCTTTGTGGGTTTAGGGCAACTTGTTGGTATTAATGTTTATTTTTATTCGACTGTGGTCCAAGAAGGTGCATGGTAAAATTTCGGTCCTTTTAAATTTGCTTATGCTTGATTTATGGCCAAGTATGTGGTCAATCTTAGAGTACGTTCTGTGCAGTGATGTGTAGAATGTATATTCTGTGGTCTTTGGTTGGAGTGTTCTGTAGGTATCAATTAAGTCCATTTGGTCAAGAGTCACATTGAGGTTTTGATCTAATTGCTGATTTTTTGTCCTGATGATCTCTCTAGGGTTGTGAATTGGGTATTGAAGTCCCCTGCTATGATGGTGTTGGAGTAGATATCTTTTTTTAGTTTACCTAGAAGCTGCTTTATGAAAGTTGGTGCTCCTATGTTCGGTGCATATATGTTTAGAACGGATATTTCTTATTGATGGATTGAACCTTTTATCATTATGTAGTGGCTGACTTCAGTATCTTTTTAAATTTTTGATAGTGTAAAGGGTATTTTGTCTGAGATTAAGATTGTGACTTCTCCTTTCTTTTGTGTTCCATTCACCTGAAAATTTGTTTCCCGTCTTCTTACTTTGAGTCTGTGAGTGTCCTTTCTAGTGAGGTGAGTCTCTTGAAGGCAATAAATTGTTGCCTGGTGATATTTTATCCATTTGGCTATTCTATGTCTTTTCAGTGGTGCATTTAGTCCATTCACATTCAAGTTAATTATTGAAGTGAGAGTTGATCCCTGTCATAATTTTCTTACAGAGTTGTTGTTTTTCTTCCTGTTTGTGTGTTGTCTTTCTTTTGGTTTTAGAGTCAGTTCATGTGTGTTTTTAAACTTTTGCCTGTACTCTTGTGAAGAATGCTGTTGTTCTTTTTTCCTTTTCTTCTGTGTTCAATACTTTCTTAAGTGTTTCTTGTAGAGGTGGTCAGGTGGCAGCATAGGTTCTTAGGGATTGGATGTCTGGGAAAGATTTCAAATTTTCCTCACTGATGAAGCTTAGCTTGGCTGGGTAGGTTATTCTTGGTTGAAATTGTTTCTCTTTTAGAACTTTGAAGATAGGGCTCCAAGCTCTCCTAGTCTGGAGGGTTTTTGTAGATAAACCTGCTGCTATTCTAATTGGTCTTCCCTGGTAGGTAGTCTGACCTTTTTGTCTTGCTGCCTTTAGGACTTTTTCTTTTATACCTACTTTGTTTTGACAAATTATTATGTGTCTGGGAGTGGGTCTTCTCATTTGTTGTCTTGCAGGGGTTCTCTGAATCTCTTGTGTTTGAATTTTTGCATCCTTGATGAGATGAGGGAAGTTTTCTTGAATGATTTCATGAAATGTTTGTTCCAGTGTGACCTCTGTTTCTTTCTCTGCCTCAGGAAGGCCAATTACTCTTAGGTTTTTTCTCTTGAAGTGATCACTCATCTCTTGAAGGTTTTATTCTGTCTTTATAAGCTTCTTTTCTATGGTTTTGACAGTTTGGGTTAGTTCTGTGTTTTGGTCTTCGAGCTCTGAGATTCTTTCTTCTGCTTGGCTAATTCTGCTTTCCATGCTTATTAGTCTGTTATTCATTTCCATCACAGTAATCTTTACTGCTGTCATTTCTGACATCAGCTCCTTCCTATTTTCCTCTTGTCTCTCCTCAATTTTTTAAATTCTCTCTATTAATGTCTTGATATCTGGGTTTGTTGCATGTGACCAGTTATTCTGGGGGCTCCTCATTGTTTGTGTTCAAACAATGAGGACACTGTTTTCTCAGTGTCTGGCCTCCCAGGGGTCTGTGTGAGACCTATATTCTTCTTTTGGTTTTTCTTCATTTGTGCAGTTTTTTCCTCCCTACTTTTTCCTTCCCTCCATGTCACCGCCTTCTTTATTTCTGTTATTCTGGGGTGGAGGGGTTGCTTTTACTTATGTTTGTTCAATCTCCTATTCCTCTTTATGTATACCCTCTTACTTTGTTCAATTCTGGAGTTGCACTGTAGGTTGGGGGTGGTCCTTTTTACAGTTTTGTGATTTACTTAAGGGGTGAGCTGTGATTCAAAATCTATCTGCAGGTCTTGGTATCCACTGACAGGTGTATGGGTAATCTGAAACCCACTTCCCACTGCCTTGGAATCTGTCCATGTAGTGGGGCTGTAGGTTTACTCCCTGAAATAAAATGAGGTTAGCAGAGGGAAGAGAATGGAGCAGACAGTGGAGGGAAGGAGGGGTGGAGAGAGAGAGGAGTAAGGGGGAAAACAGACGAATGTACCAACAAATGGAGAGAGAGACAAAAACTGAAACAATAAAAACAATAGACTACGGATACAAACTAACCAACTACCATCCAAAAAAACCTAAAACATACAATGATGATAACATACAAGCTAACCAACCTCCTTATTGGTGTGCTATTCCTCTATACAAAGATATCATTTACAGTGAGAAGAAAACAAAAGAAGAAGAAAAGGAACAAAACAAAAGGAATAGAATCAAGTCAGTAACCTGACAGAACCAGTCAAGCACACTCTGAGAGACTTTTCATTTAAGCCCAATGTCCTTTCAGCTCTGACTTCTAGCTGTCTTTTTAGGCTGGTATATTTGTTCACACTTAGGGTCAGTTGCCCCTGGCCTGCTATGAAGGGCAGTTCAGATCACCACTCAGTTCACCAATGCCCAGTTCACCACTCAGATCTGGCCTGTGTCTATTTAGCAAGCTTCTGTTTTTCCCCTTTTGGTGTTGTTACCTTGAATCGCCAGCAGGTGGTACTATCTCACTGCTCCTGATTGTCTTTATCTCAGCTGCTCACCCCAGAGGGGAGGGAACCAGAAAGAAGCCAGAAATGGGAGCCACTGCCTCAAGGCACACAGGTGGAGACCCATGGCCTGGCAGGACGTCACAGTGGCAGTAGTGGTGGCAGTGATCTCAGCAGATTTTGCTTGCAGGGGCTTCAAGGTCTGAAGGCATGGATCACCTCAGGCATGGGCAATGCGATGTGCAATGGCTGCCATGGAGGCGGCAGTAGCTGTGACATCTGTGGCTGCAGTGGCTGCACAGACTGCTGTGATGCTTCAGCGGTGTCGAAGGCCAAGCTCTGTGTGAAGAGCAGGCTGCCAATGATGGGATCTGTAGCCCCCAGGGAGAGAGCCAGAGTCTTTTGCGTTCTGTTTGTGGAGTGTCTCATAGACTAAGCTGCCCCGTTGCCATCTTTGCTGAAAGTTCAAATCTATTCTATTATGAAGAATTTTATATGATTTGCCTTTGCATTTGGGGTCACTTATTTTTTTTAATACATATTTTTCACTTCCAACAAGATGGTGACGGGGCAACCTGGTCTGTGAAAATCTCTGCAAAGGAGAACTGCAGTGGGTCTCTGACTCTCACCCCGGGGGCTACAGACCCCAACATCGCAGCCTGCTCTTCATACAAAGCTCAACCGTTGCCACTGCTGGGGCATCGCAGTGGTCTGGACAGCCACTGCAGCACGGACGCCACTGCCGCAGCCGCCGCAGCCGCCGCCACTGCCGCCGGGCCGGAGGCAATCCACAACTTCAGTCCATGAAGTCCCTTCAGGGAAGATCTGCTGGGATTGCTGCCACCTTTCCTGCGACCGAGACGTCCTGCCCACCATAAGTCTCCTGCCATCTGCCCTGAGGCAGGCAGCCATCTTGCCATCTTCAGCCTCTGCCGTCCCTGTCCGGCCCCACCCCATCTGGGGTGAGCAGCTGAGATAGCATCACCTGCTGGCGATTCAAGGTAACAACACCAAAACGGGAGAAACAAGCTTGATAAAGACATAGGCCAGAGTGGTGAACAGAAGGTGATCTGAACTCTCCTTCACAGCAGACCAGAGGCAACTGAGCCTAACTGCAAACTAACTTACCAGCTTGAAAAGAAAACTAGAAATCAGACCTGAAAGGACATTGGACTTAAATGAAATGTCTCAGAGTGTGCTTCATTGATTCTGTTTAATGACTTAATTCTATTCCTACTGTATTGTTCCTTTTTTTCTTTTTTCCTCTTCCTTTTCTTCTCTCTGTAAACTATATCTTTGTATAGAGGAACAGCACACTAATAAGGTGGTTGGATAGCTGGTATGTTAGCATAACTATATGTTTCATTTTTGTCTATATGAGAGTTGGTTTGTCTGTAGCTGTGGTCTATTGTTTTTATCTGTTTTAGTATAGGCCTCTCTCTCTATTTGTTGGCACACTCGTTTGTTTCTCCCTAACTCCTCTATCTCTCCACTCCCCTCTTCAACTCACTGTCTGCTCCATTTTCTCCCCTCTGCTAACCACATTTTATTTCATGGAGTAGACCTACAGCCCCACTGCATGGACAGATTCCAAGGCAGTGGGAAGTGGGTTCCAGATTATTCACACACCTATCAACGAATACCAGGACCTGCAGAGAGATTTTGAATCACAGCTCCCCCCATAAGTACATCTCAAAACTACAAAAAGGACCACTCCCAACCTATAGTGCAACTCCAGAATTGAACAAAGTAAGAGGGCATACATAAAGAATAGGAGATTGAACAAACAGAAGTAAAACCAATCCCTTTACCCCCAAATAACAGAATTAAAGAAGATGGTGATATGGAGGGAAGGAAAAAGTAGGGAGGGGGAAAGACAGCACAAATGAAGAAAAACCAAAAGAAGAATATAGGTCTCACACAGACCCCTGGGAGATCAGACACTGAGAAAACAGATTCTGGAACACAAACAATGAAGAGCCCCCAGAATGACTGGTTACATGCAACAAACCCAGATATCAAGACATTAATGGAGAGAATTAAAAAAATTGAGGAGAGACAAGAAGAAAATAGGAAGGAGCTGATGTCAGAAATAACAGCAGTAAAGAACACTGTGATGGAAATGAATAACATACTAATAAGCATGGAAAGCAGAATTAGCTAAGCAGAAGAAAGAATCTCAGAGCTCGAAGACCAAAGCACAGAACTAACCCAAACTGTCAAAAGCATAGAAAAGAAGCTCAAAAGGACAGAACAAAACCTGTAAGAGATGAACGATCACTTCAAGAGACCAAACCTAAGAGTAATTGGGCTTCCTGAGGCAGAGAGAGAAACAGAAGCCACACTGGAACAAACATTTCATGAAATCATTCAAGAAAACTTCCCTCAGCTCATCAAGGATGAAAAAATTCAAACACAAGAGATTCAGAGAACTCCTGCAAGACAACAAATGACAAGACCAACTCCTGGACACATAATAATTCACCTAAAAAAAGTAGCTATAAAAGAAAAAATCCTAAAGACAGCAAGAGAAAAAGGCCAGACTACCTGCCAGGGAAAACCAATTAGAATAGCAGCAGATTTATCCACAGAAGCCCTTCAGGCTAGGAGAGCTTGGAGCCCTATCTTCAAAGTTCTAAAAGAGAAACAATTTCAACCAAGAATAACCTACCCAGTCAAACTAAGCTTCATTAGTGAGGGAGAATTGAAATCTTTTCCAGATATCCAATCCCTAAGAACCTACACTGCTATCAGACCACCTCTACAAGAAACAATTAAGAAAGTACTGAACACAGAAAAAAAAGAAAAAAGAACAACATTTTTCACAAGAGTACAGGTAAAAGATTAAAAACACACATGAACCAACTCCAAAACCCAAAGAAAGACAACAAACAAACAGGAACAACTCTGTAAGAACCTTATGAAAGGGATCAACTCTTGCATTTCAATTATTAACCTAAATGTGAATGGACTAAATGCACCACTGAAAAGACATAGAATGGAAAATGGGTAAAATATCATCAGGCAACAATCTATTGCCTTCAAGAGAGTCACCTCACTAGAAAGGACACCCACAGACTCAAAGTAAGAGGATGGGAAACAAACTTTCAGGCTAATGGAATAAAAAAGAAAGGAGGAGTAGCGATCTTAATTTCAGACAAAACCCTTCAAGCTATTAAAAATCAAAAAAGATACAGAAGGCCACTACATAATGATAAAAGGCTCAATCCATCAACAAGAAATATCTATCCTAAACATATATGCACCCAACATAGGTGCACCAATTTCATAAAGCAAATTCTAGGAAAATTAAAGAAAGATATTGACTCTAACACCATCATAACTGGGGACTTTAATACCCCACTCACAACCCTAGACAGATCATCATGACAAAAAATCAGCAAGGAGATCAGGAACCTCAATGTGACTTTGGACCAAATGGACTTAATTGATACCTACAGAACATTCCATCCAAAGACCACGGAATGCACATTCTACTCATCACCACATGGAACATATTCTAAGATCGACAACATACTCGGCCATAAATCAAGCATAAGCAAATTTAAAAGGACTGAAATTCTACCATGTACCTTCTCGGACCACAGTAGAATAAAAATAAACATTGACACCAACAAAGTCCCCCCAAAACCCACAAAGACATGAACACTAAACAGCATGATGCTAAACAACTCCTGGGTCAATGATGAAATCAAAACAGAAATCAAAAGATACCTGGAATTAAATGAAAATGAAGAAACATCTTACCAAAATCTCTGAGATGCCATGAAAGCTGTATTAAGAGGGGAATTTATATCCCTGCAAACACACATGAAGAAAATGGAAGGAACAGAAATTCACAACCTAACAAGCCACCTAAAGAAGCTGGAAAAGCAAGACCACAAAAACCCTAATTTCAGCAGAAGAATCCAGAGCACCAAAATAAAAGCCCAAATCCAGGACATAGAAGACAAAAAGATAATACAAAAAAATCAATGAAACAAAAAGCTGGTTCTTCGAAAGGATAAAAAAGATCGATGTTCCCCTAGCTAGACTGACCAAGAAAAAATGAGAAAAAAACCAAATAAGCACAATCAGAAACACAAAAGATGAAGTCACATCTGACCCTGAAGAAATACAAAAGATCATTAGAGACTACTACATACACTTGTATGGAAACAAACTTGAAAACCTTAAGGAAATGGAGGACTTTCTGACATCACACAACCTACCTAGGTTGGAACAAGAAGAAATTGAGACCCTAAATAGACCAATAAAAATTAAGGAAATAGACTACATAATAAGAAAACTTCCTACAAAAAAAAGCCCCGGTCCAGGTGGCTTTCCAGCAGAATTCTACAACACATTTAAGGAGGAGCTGATGCCACTCCTACTGAAGGTATTCCAGGTGATGAAAAAGATGGAACTCCCCCCAAATCATTTTACAAAACCAACATCACATTGATATCCAAGCCAGGTAAAGATCCAACAAAGAAAAAGAACTACAGACCAATATCTTTGATGAACATAGATGCTAAAATTCTCAACAAGATCCTAGCAAACTGGATTCAGCAATACATCTCAAAAATCATCCACCATGACCAAGTAGGCTTCATTCCTGAGATGCAAGGCTGGTTCAACGTTTGTAAAACCATAAATGTAATTAAGTACATCAACAGATGTCAAAACAAAAACCACATGATCATATCATTAGATACAGAAAAAGCTTTTGATAAAATCCAGCACCCCTTCTTGATAAAAACCCTTGAACATCTAGGCATACGAGGAACATATCTCAAAATAGTAAAAGCCATCTTCGAGAAACCCACAGCCAGCATAAACCTAAATGGACAAAAATTGGAACCAATTCCCCTGAAAACTGGAACAAGACAAGGATGACCACTCTCACCCCTCCTGTTCAACATAGCATTGGAAGTCCTGGCTAGAGCAATCAGAGAAGAGGAGGCAATCAGGGGTATCCAATTAGGAAAAGAGGAAGTCAAGTTATCTCTCTTTGCAGATGATATGATTGTGTACCTTGAAAACCCAAGAGAATCTGTCAAAAGCCTCCTTACATTGATAGAGGCCTTTGGCAAAGTCTCAGGATACAAAATAAATGTACAAAAGACAATCGCATTTCTCTACACCAATAATAAGCAAACAGAAATCCAACTAAAAAATACAATTTCATTCACAACAGCCACAAAAAAAATGAAATACCTTGGCATCTTCCTAACCAGAGATGTGAAAGACCTTTACAATGAAAATTACAAAAACTGCTCAAAGAAATCAAAGATGACACAAACAAGTGGAAAAATATCCCAGCTCATGGGTTGGAACAATTAACATTGTGAAGATGTCCATCTTACCTAGGGCAATCTACAAATTCAATGCAATACCCACCAAATTACCAGCAACATTCTTCTCAGACCTAGAAAAAACAACACAGGAATTCATATGAAACACAAACGTCTAAGAATAGCCAGAACAATCCTCAGCAAAAAAAAACAAAGCAGGTGGTATCACATTACCAGACTTGAAACTTTACTATAAAGCTACAATCATCAAAACAGCTTGGTATTGGTACAGGAACAGGCGTATAGATCAATGGAATAGAATTGAGATTCCAGAAGCAAAACCTCAATTTCTCAACCAACTCATCTTCGACAAAGCCTCCACCACCTACCACTGGGGAGAGGAGAACCTATTCAGTAAATGGTGCTGGGAAAACTGGCTGACCACATGCAGAAGAAACAGCACCCCTATCTATCCCCATGCACAAAGGTTAACTCCAAATGGATCAGAGACCTAAATGTAAAACCTCAAACCATAAGAGCCTTAGAAAAGGAAGGAAATACCCTCATGGAAATCAGAAATGGCATGCAATTCCTGAACAAAACCCGAAACCCACAGGTCATAAGAGAGAAGATAGACAAGTGGGACCTTATTAAACTGACAAGCTTCTGCAAAGCCAAAGAAACCATCAAGAGAGCAGGGAGACAGCCTACAGACTGGGAAAAAGTATTTGCCAACTCCAGGTCTGACAAAGGCTTAACATCCTGGATCTACAAGGAACTCAAACGTGCTGAAAAGAAAAAAACAAACAACCCCATTATAAAATGGGCAAAAGTTATGAACAGACACTTCACAAAAGAAGACATTCGAGCAGCCAACAAACACATGAAGAAATGCTCAACCTCACTAATCATCAGGGAGATGCAAATCAAAACCACACTGAGATACCACCTAACTCCAGTCAGAATGGCAATTACCAACAACTCAAAAAATAACAGCTGCTGGAGAGGGTATGGTGAAAAGGGAACACTTCTACACTGTTGGTGGGAGTGTAAACTAGTGCAACCTCTGTGAAAAGCAGTGTGGTGATTCCTAAAAGCTCTAAAAATCGACCTTCCATATGACCCCGCAATCCCCCTGCTGGGAATATACCCTGAAGACCTCAAATCATTCTATAAAAAAGATACCTGCACACATATGTTTATCGCAGCATTGTTCACAATAGCAAGAACCTGGAAACAACCATCCTGCCCATCAAAAGAGGACTGGATTAAAAAAATGTGGTACATATACATGATGGAATACTATGCAGCCATAAAAAAGAAGAAAATCATGAATTTCGCAGCAACCTGGATGGAACTAGAGTCTATAATACTGAGTGCCCTCTCACAGAAACAAAGATCTGAGTATCACATGTTCTCACTCATATAATGAACCATGAACATTCAATGTAATACTATAAGAAAATGACTGACGGTACTAGGAAACTATGGTGGGGGAGGGGGATGCTATTAACAGTCACAAATATCTGTCTGGGGATGGGGAAACACCTCTTTTCAACAGGGTGCCTGAATGAAATGTAATTGTACACCTAACCCTTAACTGTACCCCACAAAATCATAATAAAATATATTGATTAAAAATAAAAAAAAGAAAAAAATACATATTTTTTATTTTAAAATTGTGGGGTACAGTTAAGGGTTAGGTATACAAATATGCATTGTGTAGGTACACTTGTTGATGAGTTGTGCCCCCCTATCCCCAGACAGATATTGACTACCGTTAATCTCACCTCCCTTTCCCTCCCTGGCCTCTGTAGTTTCTGTTCATATAGTATTACCATAGTTGTTCTAGGTCCACTTATGTGTGAAAACATATGATACTCAGATCTTTGTTTCTGTGAGAGATCACTCAGTATTATAAACTCTAATTTACATTTTCATCTGCTGTATTTTCATGCTACGTTAGCAATTATTATTTAGACTTCATTCTGAATGTTTGCTATTTTATTTGCTGCATTTTCTTTCTAAGGCATCTTCTGTAATTCTATGTTCTTCATTGTGATTTATTGCTTAGTTGACTTGAGCACTACTTACAGTAACTGTTTTGAGAAAAGCTATGTGGTGATATTCTTTGAAGTCATACAACTTCTGAAGCATTTAAAACTTTTGTATTGTGAGTGAATTCATAACATATGTTAGAGAAAATCTGTGATTAATTTTATTTTTACTTCTTTTTGCAGGAGCAAGACTAAAAGTATTGCAAATTTAATTGTTTCATCCTTTGCATACCTGTATGTGAGACTCTAGAAAACACCGTACTTTAAATATGACAATTAATATCAATATTTTAATGATAAATACATTGTACATACAAAACAAAAAAAATTTCTACATCAGTATATTGTAAAATAGCCCATATGCACCATTTAGTTTAATTGAATTTATTTTGGAATTTTGTTCTAAGCTGCACATTAAGACTTGCAAAGAAATGACATTTGCCAATGACTAATAGTAACATATTGATATGTTTTCTTCCATGTGCAAAAGTAATGTTTATGAAGCTTGAATGTTAAGATTCTGAAGGAACCAGTGTAGGGAGAAAGGTGTGGTTTGTGGAAGTGCACCTTTCCCCAGCAGAGGCCACAGGAGTCCATTGGGATTCCAGTGTGGACACAAAGCCAGTGGTGAGTTTGGAAGCCCAAAGTGCAGACTCCTCTTCTTCTTGTGAACTCCTCTCATACACTCCTCATGGCCCAGCTGCTTGAAGCCTACGATCTCTATATTCCACTTCCATTGCCCAATAAGTCTCTTCCCACTGCATGAAGGTAAGACTTGCCCCTTGTTCAATAGTTTGGTTATATCTATTACTGTACTTAAATTCCCATATCAATGCCTTTGTCATAGACACAAATCAAGTGAATATAAGTTTACTGTTTGTAAAATTTCCCTAAATATGTTTTTCCCTTAGTCTCATCCTAAAAATGCATTTTTAATGTTTCATTAAAGTAGAACTTGTCATTGAGATGAGTCAAATAATTTGTGATCTTAAATAGTCCTGTCTTTTTTCACAGGAAGAACTTATTTATTTTGTTTTATATTACAGGGCACAGCTCTATTTTTCAGTGGACTCTAATACTCTAGATGCTGTCATTATTGGAATGTCTCTGCCAGTTAATGCCATTTATACATGGTATGAGTTAGAGTTACATAAAGATGCCCCAAGCTATGAAAGGTAAGATTTACATCTCTTGAAGTTTTTCATATTTCTTTTGTATTTTCTATGACTTTTATTCTGCATAATTTTTTAAACTTAGAATGTTCTGAATCTATGAAAATACATTGCTTATAACTGAAATGTTTAGATAAATTTCCACATACTTTGAAACTAAAAGATTGTGATATTTAGAGACTAGTGAAGGGTTTACAAAATAAAGTGCCATAAATTGAGTGAAGAAGATAGAGTTCCCAAAGAAGATACTGGGGACTTTTTCTCTTATACTACTACTTTAACTTCTCTACAGTTTGAAATTGCCCTTCAATTTCTATTTGTGCTTCAAGTACAAATCCCTTACACATGAAATTCTATTCAGTTTTTTCCTATAGTCAAGACAATATCAATTGGAGCATATGTTGAATTTGAGTGGCCCAAAGCATGATTCCCTACAAAGGAGCAAACAGAACAGAAAACTAGGCAGAGACAGGAATAGCAACACAGTAGTAGAGTTTTGCAGCATAGTTTGGTAGAAATGAAGAAAGCTGAGGCAAATTTAGTACTGCTCAGGATAAGAAAACTACAAAGTATACAAAGGCCTGATGGCTCTCTTTTTTCCCCATTTTCTTATTTTTAATGTGACAATAAGGAAAATTGAAGAACAAATGTATACTGAGATGTAGATGTCGGGTAGCTTCCTAAGCTACTTCATGGGTCAAATGGCTGGCTTCTTTCGTAACTTAGTTTCCCTGAATGACAATTCAGGCCCCAACTAAGCACATTATGTGATAGGCTTCTGGAATGTTTTGAAAATAATCTGAGTCTGTGTGGTCTTCTGGCCAGCAACTTTGGCATTACTTGAGAGCTTTCTAGAAATGAAGACAGAAAAACACCCTAGACTACCCGCTAACCCCACTGAATCAGTATCACTTGGACCCAGCAATCTGTAGTTAAACAAACTGTTTCTGATGACTCTGACTGATGCATGCTCAAGTTAGAGAAGTGTTACTTTAGTCCATCAGTTCTCTGCTCTAGTGCTTCTGATGGTAGAAGAGACAGCAGCTAGCATGCTTGGGAAATTTCTAAATTGTTGTCTGCATATGTATGAGAAGTTGTAGTAAACCTCTGTTACTGATGGGAGTAGTAAAGGTGAATGGGAAACTTTAATTTTTATGGGGAGAAGTTGAAAATACTGGTGTGGAATCACAAAAGTTGAATTCACAAATTTTAAGAATCTATTGTGTTATGGTTTCTCTAGACCAGAACTTCTCAACCTCAGCATTATCGACATTTTAACCCAGATAACTATTTTCATAGGGGAGTGGGAGCAGTTGTATTTATAGCACAATGCTAGCTGAATTCCTGGCCTCTGTTTACTAGATGTAACTAGCACCCCTCCTTCTCCCACACACAGTTGTGACAACCAAATATGCCTCCATACATTACCAAATATCACCTTGTGGCTGGATGGGGGAAAGAGGAATATTACCCCTAGTTAACAACCACCAATCTACACTCAGTCTATATTGATAAAATTCTCTGTTTCTAAGTAAAAATGGATCTTGTAAATTTATTGTCAGTTTTCACAATTTATTTCGAGTCCTTCACCTTGTTATTATGACAAGAGTTTTTCGTCTGGCTTGTGAAATAAGATATCTTCAAATATTAATCAGAAGATGGGTAAGTGGACAAAACATATTTTTGATTCAGAAAAACTGTTTTGTGTTTTGGGACATAATGGCGAGTGGTTGATATTAAAATTGCAAAAAGTTTTTTTTTTCAATTTTTATGTTGGTTATTTTCTACAAATTAATGATTGTTTAAAACTCAGGTTTCAGAAAACAAAATGAGGTGTGAGAAGGATGGATTTGACCTGGAAGTCGCATACATCATGGGTTTGTGAGGCTTAACTGTTGATTTACTTATATTAACATTCTACTTTTATTTTAGTTATACTTTAATTTATTGATTTGCATTACACAAGCCATGCTTTCTGAAGTGTCTTTTTCCTCAATAAGGACATATGTGATAGTATGACATATTTGTAGTTTAGACCTGGAAATGAAAAACCTCCTGTCATCTCAAATTAGGGCTACTTATTTGCAGGACAGGAATGAATGGATTTCCAGCTGACTCCATTTGAGTTAACTTGAGAGTGGATTAAGTCATAGTAGTTATTCTGAGTTCTAAGAATCCCTGAGAGAGCACTTCTCTTCCTAGAAGTTCAAAAAATGGGATCATTGTTTTGTAGATCTCAGGTTTTATGAGTCTGGAGGGCCAGAAACCACCCTTGGAGTTCTCACCATCACTGGTGCCCAGAACTTTTAATTTTTCTCTGGTATTTAAGATAATAAATGAATTTCAACCACAAGGAGATCTTCAAACTGAGGCCAACACAAGTGCATGGCATATGGCTAGACCCAATTGAGTCTTGGTAACATCATGACAGTTTAATGGTCACTGTGTTGGATAATTTTATGCTATCCTGAGTGTGTGTTAACTTTTTAAAGGCAACCTCAATCTTGAAAGCTTTTTTTTTTTCCTCTGAATAAGGGGTCTGACTATATGTAAATTAAATTTTTATGTATTGTTTTCTATCTATAATGACATTCATAATAGTGATGATTTTGACTTCCAGATAAGATTATTGTGATGTCATTTCCCTATTCTGGAAATTGGTCTTTCTTCAGGAATTATACTGAGGTAAGAGTATTTATCGAACAAATACTCATTTCTCAGTGAATGTAAACTATGTAGTCTTCAGTTTAATATTGACTTCGAAATGGCAGCATGATTCTAAAAACTCATTTTGGGGGTCAAAACTTATACTAGAATGTTACCAGTTAGGTTTTGTTATGTTTAAAAACCACCACATAATGTATTGACCTATAGCAGTATTTATTTAGTTCATGGTACTGTGGATTTGGGAAGGGCTTGGCTGACTGGTTCTGACAATCAATGATAAAATAGCCTATCTCATCTGGGCTCACTTATGCACCTGTGGGCAACTACTGACTCGTATGAGGACTGGATAGTCTAAAAATGATATGACTGTCCTCAACTGGTGGAGCCACTGTAGACTGTATACGTCTCCCCTCCCCAAGTCAAACTATCATTCCTCCTGGTGCCCACTGATGCCAACAGCTCATGTCCCTTGCCTGATGGAGCAATCACATACTTCAAACACTTTTCAATCACTGAGGACTGGCTTGCCTACTTCCCATCTGCTGTTGGAACCACCTCATGGCTGACCAAACCACTGCATCCAGAATATACCCTTCTAGAGACTGAGAACTGGCCCACACCATGTCCTCCACCCCCAGAAAAGCTGCACAGGCACCTCCATAAGCACCCATATTCTAGGCCACAGAGACACCTACAGACACTGCTAATGTCAATTACAGCCAAAGAAATCATAGAAGGCTATAATACTGCACCCTCCCAAAACCAAAGCCAAAGCATGCTACACAACCAACACTACGGAACAAACTACAGGAAATGACTTTCCCTATAAAAGCTACTCCATAAAATTGGAAGAAGCAACTGTTTCATTCAATGTGCTAAAATTAGGGTAGGAACATAAGAATTCTTTAAAAAGCAGGAAACTACTGTGCCTCCAAAGTAACACAATAGTTCCCCAATAACAGGACCCATGTATTGAAAATCTGAAATGCCTGAGAAGTCTTTCAGAATAATGTTCATAAGGAGAGTCAGTAAGATACAAGATAATACAGAGATAATTCAATAAAATTGGAAAACAATTTAGGACCTCCATGAGATATTTAACAGAGATACACTCATTTAAAATAATAACTAAAACAGAAATTTGGAGCTGAAGAATTTAAGGAATAAAGAATAAATACAGTCAATAAATTCAACAACAGACTACACCAAGCCAAAGAAGGTATTTCTGAATTTGAAGATAAATCTTTTGAAATAAACCAGTCACACACACACACAAACAATGTGAAAAAGAATTAATAAGAATAAAAAGCTAAGCCAATGGGAAATATAGGATACCATTAAATAAATATTTGCATTATGGAAATTTTTGAAGGAGAAGAATTGGGAAATGGCACAGAAAACTTATCTAATAAAAAAATAGCTGAAACTCCCATGTCTTGGGAGAAATATGGCCATCCAGATCTAGAAAGCTCAAAGATTTCTAAATAGATTCAACCCAAAAAAGTCTTCTCTGAGCATGTAATAGTCAGACTGACAAAAGTCAAACAAAAAGAGTTTTTAAAAAGCAAGAAAAATACTTCAAGTCACATGTAAAGAAATCTTTGTGAGACCAACAGCAGATTTCCCAGCAGGGAAAGGATAATAGGAGACAAATGATATTATAATCTAAGTGGAAAAAGAAAAACAACAATCTTCCTATCAAGATTTCTATACCCAGCCAAGTTAAAAATGAAGGAGAAATAAACTATTTCTAAAACAAGCAAAAATAGAGGGAATTCATCACCTTCAGGCTGGGTTTACAAGGAATTCTCAAGGGAGTCCCACATCTGGAAGCATCATAAAGATACATAAAGGTACAGAACTCACTGTGAGAGCAGATACACAAATGAGAAAGGGAAAGAAATCAAACTTTATCACTACAGAAAACCACCAAACCACAAAGATAAAGAAATCAGGTGTCCTGGGCCCATGTGCGGAGTTTGGTTTTATCTCCACTGCTCCTTCCACTTCCAAAGGAGAGGCCCAAGTGGCTCTGCCACAGCCTCTGCTGCCCTGTAACCTTCAGGTACTGGAAACTCCTTAGGGAAGACACTGGGACACAACAGATACAGGGAAATGGAGATCTGCTCCCATGGTTTCTCTCAGGTAGTGAGGCCTGAAGCCATGGTCACCTCTATGACAGTCAAAGTGCATGTGTCATTGCAAGGCACCAAACCTGCCTCTCAAGTCTGTCGAGGGAGTGACAATGATCAGGTGGCCTTAGCCACTGTACCCTTCTGGGGTATCTAGCCATACACAACAAGACATTCTGTGCTTCATGCCCTCACACACCTAACCACCTGGAGTAATGGCCTGAACCACACCTATCCCCAGGGGTAGAGTCCTTGGTGCTGTGTTGCTCTATCTGCTCAATACCCAGACATAACCCCAGGTACCTGGAGCTCTCACTCTCCTGGATTAGGAGTGTAAGCCACTCTCCCCTTCCTGAGCAGAGAACTTGAGGGAGCAGAAGTCTCCTAAGATCTTGCCAAAACACACCTCTGGGCACTCAGAGGCTGTCCACCACACTCAGCTTGGGAGCAGATGCATGTGCCTAACATTGGTGGACCCATAAGTGGGCCTGCCCAGTTCAGCCCCACCCATCCGGCTTCTCCCCTCACTGGGGCTGAACTGGGAGCACAGTGCACTCTTTAGATGAGCTCACTGCTGAGACAACTAACACTTCTTGCCTTAACCAAGGATCAAGTAAATACCCATACACATTGAAGGTAGCCAGTTCTTACTCACGGGCACCACCTGCTGGCCTGGAGACTGTGCAACACATCACAACAGGTAATTCACTGACACCAGCACCTGCCGTGGAGAAGTAAGTTAAGCATCCTGAGACTCCCAACCACTCCAGCCTCACAGGAAGTAGTGGGCTAGCCCAAGTCCCTACTAAATCACTATTACAAACAACACCTGAGAAAACCTGTTTTCAAAGACTATATCAAGGGAAATCATACAAATCAGCCACCATACTTCATCCAGATGAGAAAGACCCAGACAAACATCTCTGAAAGTTTTGAAAACCAGTTTATCCCTCCCAAAAGGGGGATACCAGTTCTTCAACAATGGAACCTAACCACAATGAAATCCCTGAAATGTCAGCTAACAAATTCAGAATACTGATTTGAAATAGGAGAAATGAAATGCAAGATAAAGCTGATAACCAACACAAAGAAATTTTCAAAATAATACAGAGGTGAAAGAAGAGCTTGACAACATTTTTAAAAAAACAGAACTAAGAAACTAAATAGAGGAGACACAAAACACAGTACAGTACTAAAGCAGTAGGCTAGAACAAGTGAAAGACATTATCTCAGAGATGGAAGAAAAGTTCAAGAACAGACAGATAGACCAATGGAACAAAATAAAGAACCCAGAAATAAAACCACATTCTTACAACCAACTGATCTGACAAAAGTCAACAATGGGAAAGGACACCATATTTAATAACTGGTACTTAGAATATTGGCTAGCTGTGTACAGAAAAATGAAACTTGACCCCATCTCTCACCATGTACAAAGATTAACCCAAGATGGAGCAATAACTTAAATTTATGAGCTGAAACTATAAAAATCTTCAAAGAATATCTTGGAAACACTCTTTTGGACATTGACCAAGGCAAAGAATTTATGAGAAACACTCCAATAGCAATTGGAACAAAAACAAAACTAGACAAATGAGATTTAATTAAACTAAAAGGCTTCTACACAGCAAAAGATATAACCTACAGAAAACATACTAAATGGGTTAAAATATTTGCAAATTAGGCTTTGGATAAAGGGCTAATATGCTGAATCTACAAAGAGTTCATACAATTCAAAATAATAATGACAATAATAATAGTAATAATAATACAATCAAAAAGTGGACATAGGACACGAATAGACATTTCTTAAAAGAATACATGAAGGCAGTCAATAAACATGAAAAAAAGCTCAACAGCATTAATTACCAGATAAACTCAAATTAAAATACAGTGAGATATCACCTCACACCAGTCAGAATGGCTATTATAGAAAAACAAAGACAAACAGTTGTTGGTGTGATTGCTGAGAGAAGGGAATGTTCATTCACTGTTGGTAGAGTTGTAAACTAGTTCAACTGTTACAGAAAATATAAAGAATTCTCAAAGACTTAAAGTTGAATTACATTTGACCACATCTTGCTACTAAGGATCTACCTCCCCAACAAAAAAAATCAATATATAAAAAAGAAAGCTGTACTTGTATGCTCATTGCAGCACTGTGCACAATAGCAAAACCATGGAACAAACATAAATGCCCACCAGAAACTGACTGGATAAAGAAAATGTGGTGTATATGCACCATGGAATAATATGGATCCATAAAAACAATGAAACTACGTCCTTTGCAGCAACATGGTTGGAGCTGGAGAACATCATCCTAAGTGAACTGACTCAGAAGACCATAACACTGTATGCTGTTACCTGTATGTGGGAGCTAAATGGTCACACAGATGGACAGAATAGACACTGGGGACACCAAGAAGGGGAGAGGTGGGAAAAGAGATTAGTTTTAAAAATTAATTAAGAAACAACTACTAAGTAAACTAAGAGAGGACATTGACACTCATACAACCATAGTTGGAGACCTCAATACCTTGCTAACAGCCCTAGACACATCATCAAGGTATTTTCAACAAGGAGATCTGGAACGTTAACTTGACACTTGATCAAATGGATTTAACAGACATCTACAGAACACCCTACCCAACGACTACAGAGTATACATTCTACTTATCAGAACATGGAACATACTCCAAGATCAATCACATTCTCAGATGTAAATCAATTGTGAACAAATTTCAAAAGGTCAAAATAATATGCATCTTCTCAGATCGGTGGAATAAAAATAAATATCACTACAAACAAGATCGCCACAAAACATACTGGGAATAAACACCAAACAATATGCTGCTGAACGACTTTGGGGTCAACATGGAAATCAAGACAGAAATAAATTCCTGGAAACAAATGAAAACAAAGACACATCAGAATCTTGGGATGTCACAAAAGCAGTGTTAAGAGGAACATTCACAGCATTACATGCTCACATCAAGAAAATAGAAAGACTACATGTCACTGCCTAAAGTCATACCTAAGGGAACTGGAAAGGCAAGATCACATAAATCCTAATTACATTAGAAAATTCAGATCTCTAAGATAAAGTCGTAATTGCAAGATAGAGAAGACAAAAATATCATAGAAAGGGCCAGTAAGACAAAAAATACCTGTTTCTTTGAAAGGGTAAATAATATTGATGTTCCCTGGTCAGATTGACTTAGAGAAACAAAGAGAAAGAGAGAGAGAGAGAGAGAGAGAGAGAGAGAAATCTTAGGTAGACACAATGAGAAACAGAAAAAGTGAGGCCACAACTGATCCTAAATAAATTAAAAAGACTACAGAGATTACTATGAACATCAGTAGACACATAAACTAGGAAATCAAAAGAAAATGTAGGATTTTTTTTTTTTGCATCACAGCTACCAAGGTTGAAGCAAGAAGAAGAGTACTGACTTCTGGCAAGATGGTGACAGGGCAACCTGGTCTATGAAACCCTCTGCAAAGGATAACTGCAGTGGGTCTCTGGCTCTCTCCCTGGGGGCTGTGGACCCCAACATCGCAGCCTGCTCTTCACACGGAGCTTGGCTGTTGCCACTGCTGGGGCATCACAGCAGTCTGGACAGCCACTGAACTCAGACACAGCAATCGCCAGCGTCACCGCCACAGCCTCCTTGGTGGCCATAGCACATCATGCCACCTGTTCCTGAGGCGATCCACAACTTTGGTCCTTGAAGCCCCTGCAGGCAAAATCTGCTGGGATTGCTGCCACCTCTCCTGAAACCGTGCTGTCCTGCCTGCCGTGGGTCTCCTCCTGTGTGCCCTGAGGCAGGCTTCCATCTCCAGCCTCTGCCCAGTTCCTGTCCGGCCCCACCCCTCTAAGGCGAGCAGCTGAGATAGCACCACCTACTGGCAATTCAAGGTAACAACAACGATATGGGAGAAACAAGCTTGAAAAACAGACACAGGCCAGAGTGGTGAATGGAGGGTGATCTGAACTGTCCTTCACAGCAGGCCAGGAGCAACTGACCCTAACTGCGAACGAATTTACCAGATTGAAAAGAAAGCTAGAAATCAGAGCTGAAAGGACATTGGACTTAAATAAAAAGTCTCAGAGTGTGCTTGATTGTTCTGTTAGTTTCATGACTTAATTCTATTCCTACTGTATTTTTCCTTTTTTTTTCTTTTTTCCTCTTCCTTTTCTTCTCTTATCTTCTTTTTGTAAACCATATCTTAGTATAAAGGAACAGCACACCAATAAGGTGGTTGGTTAGCTTGTATGTTAGCATCATTGTATTTTTTTTTTTTGTATGGGAGTTGGCTAGTCTGTAGCTGTGGTCTATTGTACTTATCTGTTTCAGCTTTTATCTCTCTCCATTTGTTGGTACACTCATTTGTTTCCCCCCTTACTCCTCTATCTCTCCACCCACTTTTCAACCCACTGTCTGCTCCATTCTCTTCCCTCTGCTAACCACATTTATTTCAGGGAGCAAACCTACAGCCCCACTGCATGGACAGATTCCAAGGCAGTGGGAAGTGGGTTTCAGATTATTCATACACCTGTCACAGAAAATCAGGTCCACCAAATAGATTTTGAATCACAGCTCCCACCTTAAGTAAATCTCAAAACTGCAAAAAGGGCCCCCCTAACCTACAGTGCAACTCCAGAATTGAACAAAGAAAGAAGGCATACATAAGAATAGGAGATTGAACAAACAGAAGTAAAACCAATCCCTCTACCCCTGAATAACAGAATTAAAGAAGACAGTGAAATGGAGGGAAGGAAAAAGTAGGGAGGGGGGAAAAAACCACACATATGAAGAAAAACCAAAAGAAGAATATAGGTCTCACACAGACCCCTGGGAGATCAGACACTGAGAAAACAGATTCTGGAACACAAGCAATGAAGAGCCCCCAGAATGACTGGTTACATGCAAAAAAACCCAGACATCAAGACATTAATAGAGAGAATTTTTAAAATTGAGGAGAGACAAGAGGAAAATAGGAAGGAGCTGATGTCAGAAATAACAGCTGTAAAGAATACTGTGATGGAAATAAATAGCAAACTAATAAGCATGGAAAGCAGAATTAGCCAAGCAGAAGAAAGAATCTCAGAGCTCGAAGACCAAAACAGAGAACTAACCCAAACTGTCAAAACCATAGAAAAGAAGCTCAAAAAGACAGAACAAAACCTGCAAGAGATGAATGAGCACTTCAAGAGACTAAACCTAAGAGTGATTGGGTTTCCTAAGGGAGAGAGAGAAACAGAGGCCACACTGGAACAAACATTTCATGAAATCATTCAAGAAAACTTCCCTCATCTCATCAAGGATGAAAAAATTCAAACACAAGAGATTCAGAGAACCCCTACAAGACAACAAATGAGAAGACCAACTCCCAGACACATAATAATTCGCCTAAACAAAGTAGCTATAAAAGAAAGAATACTAAAGGCAGGGAGAGAAAAAGACCAGACTACCTACTAGGGAAGACCAATTAGAATAGCAGCAGATTTATCCACAGAAACCATACAGGGTAGGAGAGCCTGGAGCCCTATCTTCAAAGTTCTAAAATATAAACAATTTCAACCAAGAATAACCTACTCAGCCAAACTAAGCTTCATTAGTGAGGGAGAATTGAAATATTTTCCAGATATCCAATCCCTAAGAACCTACGCTGCCACCAGACCAACTCTACAAGAATCATTTAAGAAAATACTGAAAATGGAAAAAAGGAAAAAAGAACAACAAAGTTCTTCAAAGAGTACAGGCAAAAGATTAAAAACACATGAACCAACTCCAAAACCCAAAGAAAAACAACAAACAGGAACAACGACTCTGTAAGAACCTTATGAAAGTGATCAACTCTTGCATTTCAATTATTAGCCTAAATGTGAATGGACTAAATGCACCACTGAAAAGACATAGAATGGCAAAATGGATAAAATATCATCAGGCAACAATCTATTGCCTTCAAGAGACTCACCTCACTAGAAAGGACACCCACAGACTCAAAGTAAGAGGATGGGAAACAAACTTTCAGGTGAATGGAATACAAAAGAAAGGAAGAGTAACGATCTTAATTTCAGACAAAATACCCTTCAAGCTGTTAAAAATCAAAAAAGATACAGAAGGTCACTAAATAATGATAAAAGGCTCAATCCATCAACAAGAAATATCTATCCTAAACATATATGCACCCAACATAGGTGCACCAACTTTCATAAAGCAACTTCTAGGAAAACTAAAGAAAGATATTGACTCTAATACCATCATAACTGGGGACTTTAATACCCCACTCACAACCCTAGACAGATCATCATGACAAAAAAATCAGCACGGAGATCCAGAATTTCAATGTGACTTTGGACCAAATGGATTTAATTGATACCTACAGAACACTCCATCCAAAGACCACAGAATACACATTTTACTCATCACCACATGGAACGTATTCTACGATCAACCACATAATTGGCCATAAATCATGCAGAAGCTAATTTAAAAGGACCAAAATTCTACCATGCACCTTCTCGGACCACAGTGGAATAAAAATAAACATTGACACCAACAAGATCCCCCAAAACCCCAAAAGACATGGACACTAAACAGCATGATGCTAAACAACTCCTGGGTCAATGATGAAATCAAAACAGAAATCAAAATATACCTGGGAACAAATAAAAATGAAGAAACATCTTACCAAAATCTCTGGGACTCCTTAAAAGCTGTAGTAAGAGGGGAATTTATATCCCTACAAACACACATGAAGAAAAATGGAAGGAACACAAATTAACAGACTAAAGCCACCTAAGGAAGCGAGAGAAGCAAGACCACAAAACCCCTAATTTCAGCAGAAGAATCCAGATCACCAAAATAAAAGCCCAAATCTAGGACATAGAAGACAAAAAAAAAAAAAAAAAAATACAAAAAATCAATGAAACAAAAAGCTGGTTCTTCGAAAGGATAAACAAGATCGATGGTCCCCTAGCTAGACTGACCAAGAAAAAAGGGGAAAAAAAGCAAATAAGCACAATTAGAAACACAAGATGAAGTCACATCTGACCCTGAAGAAATACAAAAGATCACTGGAGACTACTACGTACACTTGTATGGAAACAAGCTTGAAAACCTTAAGGAAATGGAGGACTTTCTGTCATCACACAACCTGCCTAGGTTGGAACAAGAAGAAATTGAGACCCTAAATAGACCAATAACAATCAAGGAAATCAACTATGTAATAAGAAAACTATCTACAAAAAAAAGCCCTGGACCAGATGGCTTTCCAGCAGAATTCTACAAGACATTTAAGGAGGAGCTGAAACCAATCCTACTGAAGGTATTCCAGGCAATTGAAAAAGATGGAACTCTCCCCAAGTCATTTTAAAAACCCAACATAACATTGATACCCAAGCCAGGTAAAGATCCAGCAAAGAAAGAGAACTACAGGCCAATATCTTTGATGAACATAGATGCTAAAATTGTCAACAAGATCCTAGCAAACAGGTTTCAACAACACATCTCGAAAATCATCCATCATGACCAAGTAGGCTTCATCCCTGGGATGCAAGACTGGTTCAATATTCGTAAAACCATAAATGTAATTAAATACATCAACAGATGTCAAAACAAAAACCACATGACTATATCATTAGATGCAGAAAAAGCTTTTGATAAAATCCAGCACCCCTTCTTGATAAAAACCCGTGAACATCTAGGCATACGGGGAACATACCTCAAAATAGTAAAAGTCATCTACAAGAAACCCACAGCCAGCATACTCCTAAACGGACAAAAATTGGAACCATTTCCCCTGAAATCTGGAACAAGACAAGGATGCCCACTCTCACCCCTCCTGTTCAACATAGTATTGGAAGTCCTGGCTAGAGCAATCAGAGAAGAGAAGGGAATCAGGGGTATCCAAATAGGAAAACAGGAAGTCAAGTTATCTCTCTTTGCAGATGACATGATTGTATACCTTGAAAACCCAAGAGAATCTGTCAAAAACTTTCTTACACTGATAAGGGACTTTGGCAAAGTCTCAGGATACAAAATAAATGTTGAAAAGACAATCGCATTTCTCTACACCAATAATAAACAAACAGAAACCCAAATAAAAAACACAATTCCATTCACAAGAGACACACAAAAAATGAAATACCTTGGCATCTTCCTAACCAGAGATGTGAAAGACCTTTACTACAAAACACTACTCAAAGAAATCAAAGATGACACAAACAAGTGGAAAAATATCCCATGCTCATGGGTTGGAACAATCAACATTGTGAAGATGTCCATCTTACCTAAGGCAATCTGCAAATTCAATGCAATACCCACCAAATTACCAGCAACATTCTTCTCACACCTATAAAAAACAACACAGGAATTCATATGGAGACAAACATCCAAGAATAGCCAGAACAATCCTCAGCAAACAAAACAAAGCAGGTGGTATCACATTACCAGACTTGAAACTTTCCTATAAAGCTACAATCATCGAAACAGCTTGGTATTGGTATAGGAACAGTCATATAGATCAATGGAATAGAATTGAGATTCCAGAAGCAAAACCTCAATTTCTCAACCAACTCATCTTCGACAAAGCCTCCACCACCTACCATTGGGGAGAGGAGAACCTATTCAGTAAATGGTGCTGGGAAAACTGGCTGACCACATGCAGAAGATTGAAATAGAACCCCTATCTATCCCCATGCGCAAAGTTTAACTCCAAATGGATCAGAGACCTAAATGTAAAACCTCAGACCATAAGAACCTTAGAAAATGAAGGACATACCCTCATGGAAATCGGAACTGGCATCCAATTTCTGAACAAAACCCAAAACCCACAGGTCATAAGAGAGAAGATAGAAAAGTGGAATCTTTTTAAACTGACAAGCTTCTGCAAAGTCAAAGAAACCATCAAGAGAGCAGGGAGACAGCCTACAGACTGGGAAAAAGTATTTGCCAACTCCAGGTCTGACAAAGGCTTAACATCTTGGATCTACAAGGAACTCAAATGTGCTGAAAAGAAAAAAACAAACAACCTCATTATAAAATGGGCAAATATGAACAGACACTTCACAAAGGAAGACATCCAAGCAGCCAACAGACACATGAAGAAATGTTCAACCTCACTAATCATCAGGGAGATGCAAATCAAAACCACACTGAGATACCACCTAACTCCAGTCAGAATGGCAATTACCAACAACTCAAAAAATAACAGCTTCTGGAGAGGGTATGGCGAAAAGGGAACACTTCTACACTGTTGGTGGGAGTGTAAACTAGTGCAATCTTTGTGGAAAGCAGTGTGGTGATTCCTAAAATCTCTAAATATCAACCTCCCATATGACCCCGCAATCCCCCTACTGAGAATATATCCTGAAGAACTCAAATCACTCTATAAAAAAGATACCTGCACACATATGTTTATCACAGCATTGTTCACAATAGCAAGAACCTGGAAGCAACCATGCTGCCCATCATAAGAGGACTGAATTTTTAAAGACGTGGTATATATACACGATGGAATACTACGCAGCCATAAAAAGGAACAAAGTCATGAATTTCACAGCAACCTGGATGGAACTAGAGTCTATAATACTGAATGACCTCGCACAGAAACAAAGATCCGTGTATCACAAGTTCTCACTCATATAATGGATCTTTAACATTCAATGTAATACTATAAGAAAATGACTGACAGTAGTGGGAAACTATGGGGGGGAAGGGAGATGGGATTAACAGTAGCAAATATCTTTCTGGGGATGGGAAAATACCTCTTATCAACAGGGTGCCTGAATGAAATGTATTTGTATACCTAACCCTTAACTGTACCCCACAAAACCATAATAAAAAATATTGATTAAAAAAAAGAAACAAGAAGAAATTCAAACTCTAAACAGACCAATAAAAATCCAGAAAATTGACTCAATCATAAGAAAACTCCTGCCAAAAAAACCCTCAGACCAGATGTCTTCCCAACTGAATTCTACAAGACATAAAAGGAGGAACTGGTACCAATCTTATTGAAAGTGTTCCCAGCAATTGAGAATGATGACGCTCTCCTTAACACATTTTATGAGTTAACATCTTACTTAAACCCAAATCTGGCAAAGACTCAACAAGGAAAGAGAATTAATTTACAGGCCAATCTCCTTGATGAACATAGATACATAAATTCTCAAAATGATTCTAGAAAATTGGATCCAACATGGATCATTCAGCATGACCAGGTGGACTTTATTCCCAGGATGCAGGGCTGACTCAAAATGCACAAGACCATAAATGTAATTCAGCACATTAACAGATGTAAAACCAAGAACCACATGATTATCTCACTAGATGGAGAAAGGGCACTTGACAAAATCCAGCTACCCTTTTTGATAAAATTCCTCGAACCCCTAAGCATAGAAGGAACATTACTCAAAACAGTGAGCATCTCTATGATAAACCCAGAGCCAACATTTTGCTCAATGGGAAGAAACTAGTAGCATTTCCCCTAAGAATGGGAACAAGACAAGGGTGTCCACTCTCACCCCTCCTGTTCAACATAGTGCTGGAGTCCTACCAAGAGCAATCAAGCAAGAGAAGAAAATCGGGGTATCCAAGCAGGAAAAGAGAAACCTAAGCTATCCTTCTTTGCAGACAATATGATTCTATACTTAGAAAACACTAGGCGGTCTGCCAAAGCCTTCTCACACTGATAAATGACTTTGGTAAAGTCTCATGTTACAAAATCAATGTGCAAAAGATGTTAGATTCCTATACACACGCAACAAACAAGTGAGAAACAAATAAAAAACACTTCCATTCACAACACACACACACACACACACACACACACACACACACACACACACACACACACTGAAATACCTTGGCATCCACCTAACCAGAGAAGTGAAAGATATCTACAAGAAGAACTATAAGGCACTGCTCAAAAAAATCAAGAATGACACAAACAAATGGAAAAACATTCCATGATCATGAATTGTAAGAATCAGTATTGTCAATGTTCATTGTACCCAAGGCAATCTACAAGTTCAATGCATTGCCCATCAAATTACCAATATCTTTTTCATAGACCTGGAAATGGCAACACAGAAATTTATATGGAAACAAAATAAAAGCACGAAAAGCCAAAACAATCCTCAGCAAAAAGGAACAAAGTAGGAGGAAGCATATGTCTGGACTTTAAATTGTGCTACAAAACTACAGTAACCAAGACAGCATGGTATTTGTACAGGAGTAAGGCACACAGATCAATGGAATAGGACAAAGATTCTAAAAGTAAAAATATGGTCTCCTAACCAACTAATTTTTGACAAAACCACGAATAAAAATTATTGGGGAAAGGAGGCCATATTTAGCAAATGGAGCTGAGAAAACTGCCTAACCACATACAGAAGAATGAAACTGAACCCTTACATATTACCATATTTAAAAAATCAACTCAAAATAGATCAAGGCCCTAAACATTAAACCTCTAGCTACAAGAAGATAGATTCTCCTAGAAGAAAACCTATCAAACACCCTTATGGTAATTGAAGTAGGCACTGAATTCATGACCAAGTCTCCTCAAGTAAATGCTACAAAAGCCAAAATCACTGGTGGGACCTTATCAAGCTCAAAGCTTCTTTGAAGAAACAATCGAGAGAGTAAAGAGACAACCTATAGAATGGGGAAAAAAATGCAAATGATGCATCTGACAAAGGCATAACATCCAGGTTCTACAAAGAACTCAAACAAAGTGAAAGGAAAAAGTCAACACTATTAAAAAGTGAGCAAATGGCAAGACCTCGTCTCTACAATAAATAAATAAATAAAATTAGCTGGGCATGGTGGTGCATGCCTGTGGTTCCAACTACTTGGAAGGCTGAGGCAAAAGGATCGCCTGAGCCCAGCAGGTCAAGGTTGCAGAGGCCATGAGCATGCCACTGCACTCTACCTGGGCAACAGTGTGAGACTCCAACTCAAAAAAAGTGAGTAAAAGACATAACAGACATTACTCAAAAGATGACATACAAGCAGCCAAAAGACACATGAAAAAAATATGCAGCCTCACTAATCATCAGAGGAATGCAAATCAAAACTACAATGAGATACCACCTAACTCCAAGTATGGATGGCTGTCTTTAGTAAGTCAAATAAAAACAGATGCTGGCACAGCTGTGGAGGAAAGAGAAGCTTCTACACTGTTGGTGGGAATGTAACCTCAACCTCTATGGAGAGCAGTGTGGTGGTGATTCTTAAAAGAACTAAAAATTGGTCTTCCATGCAATGCAACAACCCCTTCTTTGGGAATATACCTGGAGGAGCATAAATCGATCTACCAAAAGGACACCTGCACACACGTATTTATTGCTGCACTATTTATAATAGCAAAAACATGAAAACAACCATGTTGCCCACCAAAAGTGGACTGGATATAGAAAATGTGGTACATATATGCAATTTAGTATTACTCTGCTATGAAGAACAAAATCGTGGCCTTTGAGCAACTTAGATGAGTTGAAGGCCATCATCCTAAGTGAACTATCATAGAAACAAAGAACCGAATATCATTCTCAATCACAAGTGGGCCTTGGTCCCTAGCCACATTATATTCCCCCTCTTAGAATACTTATTGAGAGTGGGTTCCAGTAAGATGGCAATGGCATAGGTGGAATTGTGAGATTCTCTGAATGTGAGTTCCCCAAAAGACTCTTACTTTTCTTCCCCCACCCCCCAGCCCTCTGCCAACCGCACTGGTCCGAGGTCTGCAGACCTTCGGTCCCATGCAGGGCCAGATGTTGCAGCCCCCAGATGCTGCTGCTCCACTATATGTGACTCCCACCTGCACAGAAGTCTCGGGTCTCGGCTCCCTCCCTGGCTACATTGTCTCACCCAGCACCCAGCACCAAGCCATTGGTCACCCAGGGAGGCTCTGGGTGCCTGCCCCTCAGAGATACCGATTCCATTTCTGGCTGAAGTACCCTTTGAGCGGCCCAGGGCCAGTATCGCTGCTCACCACCTGCCCTTTGGAGCTTTGGAGCTCTGGAGCTCTGGGCCCACCCTGGCTGAGGCACTCAGCGTGTGACCCCATGCTTGTGTAAGGGAACAGCATATCTTAAGGAGGTGCTGATCGGAGGCTCTCAGCTCCAGGGGAGGGAACTCCCAACCCCCTCCTCCACCCCAACCTGCTGGTGGCACCCTGGATCCAGCACCCAGCTGTGCAGCTGATCCCCAGTGCCTTCCACTCCAGCACAGTCCAGCACAGTGGATTACACAAGGACTCAGACGAGCAGTAAGAAAAGAACCACGAAAATGAAGCTGCCACCTCGGCCATTCTCCAGGCAGAGACTTGCATTGCCTCGCCCACCTACGAGCAGTATCCACCTCAGTTCCTAAGGTAATGTTGCTAAACAGGAGACAAAGCCCCTCCCCTATGCTGAATCAGATAAAGGCAACTAAGCGTCGCAGACCTCCCAGGCAGCAGGCTAAAAGAAAACCCAGGCTGCGAGTAAATTAAGCTGTCTGCAATGAAAACAAAGGGGGAGAGGCTAGAGATCAGAGCTGAAGAGACTTTAGACACTCAGAAAAGATTCCAGAGCTAGTCTGATTTCTTATTTTGACTTTTGATTTAATCATTTTGACTGTTTGTTTTGCTCACTTGTGCTTGTTTGACTTACACTGTCTGTTTGTATTAGGTAAAATGCATCAAAAGTCATGATTTTATTGGTCTGTCTTTGTGTAGCTACCAGTATTCTTTAGGGAATTTTGCTTGTGTGTTTTTTTTTCACTTCTCTCTGGCCTTGTGTCTCTTTTTCATCTGTTAGTTGGTATGTATGTCTGTTTTCCCTCTAACTCTTCTCTCTTTCTAACTTCCTATTGGCCCCCCTTCCTCCATTATCTTCCTCTTTTGTACCTCCTTTTGTTACAGGGACAAAACCTACATACCGCTGCACAGACAGATTGTAAGGCAGTGGGAAATAGGTTCCAGTGGGCTCATACACTGGTTGGTGGATGCTGGAATCAACATACATATTCTGAATTACAGCTTCCTCGCAATTAAACCTCAAAACTGCAAAAAGTACACCCGCAACCCACACTCCAACCTCAAAGTGAACAAAGCTGGAGGACCCTCATAGGAAGAACAGGAGATTGCACAAGCAAAGCAAAAGCAACTCCACCTTCCCTGAAAAACAGAATTAAAGAAGGGGAGGGAAAGGGGGAGAGAGAGAAAAATCTACACAAATGAAGAAAAACCAAAAGAAGAATATAGGTCTCTCCCAGACCCCTGGGAGGGCAGACACTGAGAAAACTGACTTCAGAATGCAAACAATGAAGAGTCCCCAGAATGACTGGTCTCAAACTACAAACCTAGATATCAAGACATTAATGGAGAATAAAAAGAATTGAGGAGAGACAAGAAGAAACTAGGAAGGAACTGATAACTGAGATAACAGTAATAAATAATACTGTGACTGAAGTAAATAACAAACTGATAAGCATGGAAAGCAGAATTACCCAAGCAGAAGAAAGAATCTCAGAACTTGAGGACCAAAATATAGAACTAACCCAAACTCTTAAAAACACAGAAAAAAGCTCAAAAAGACAGAACAAAACCTTCAAGAGATGAGCAATTACTTTAAGAAACCGAACCTAAGAGTAGGTGGCCTTCCTGAGGCAGAAAGCGAGACAAAGACCACACTGGAACAAACTTTCCATGAGCATATTGAAGAAAACTTCCCTCATCTAATCAGTGATGCTACAATTCAAACACAAGATATTCAGAGAACCCCTGCAAGACAACAAATGAGAAGACCAATTCCTAGACACATTATAATTTGCCTAAACAAAGTAGGTATAAAAGAAAAAATTCTAAATGCAGCAAGAGAAAAAGGCCAGATCACCTACCATGGAAGACCAACTAGAATAGCAGCAGATTTATCTACGGAAACCCTGAAGGCTAGGAGAGCTTGGAGCCCTATCTTCAAAGTCCTAAAAGATAAACAATTGCAACCAACAATAACCTGTCCAGCCATGTTAAACTTCATCAGCGAGGGAGAATTAAAATCTTTCCCAGATATCCAATCCCTAAGAACTCACGCTGCCACCAGACCACCTCTACATGAAACACTTAAGAAAGTACTAAACACAGAAGAAAAGGGAAAAAAGAACAACATTCTGCACAAGAGTACAGGAAAAAGAATAAAATACACATGAACCAACCCCCAAACCAAAAGAAAGACAAAAAACCAAGGGGAAGAGCAACTACTCTATAAGAACTCTATGATAGGGATGAACTCTCACATTTCAATAATTAGCCTGAATGTGAATGGACTAAATGCACCACTGAAAAGGCATAGAATGGCAAAATGGATAAAATACCACCCGGCAACAATATACTGCCTTCAAGACCCATCTCACTAGAAAGGACATGCACAGACTCAAAGTAAACAAATTTCCAGGTGAATGGAACACAAAAGAAAGGAGGAGTCGCGATCCTAATTTCAAACAAAATACCATTTCAGCTATCAAAAATTAAAAAAGATAGAGAGGGCCACTACATAATGATAAAAGGTTCACTCCATCAACAAGAAATATCCATCGTAAACATATATGCACCCAACATAGGAGTGCCAACTTTCATAAAGCAGCTTCTAGGAAAACTAAAGAAAGATATTGACTCTAACAACATCATAACTGGGGACTTTAATACCCCACTCACAACACTAGACAGATCATCAGGACAAAAAATCAGCAATGAGACCTGGAACCTCAATGTGATTCTTGACCAAATGGACTTAATTGATACCTACAGAACACTCCATCCAGAGAATGCACACAATGCACATTCTACTCATCACTGCATGGAACATATTCTAAGATTGACCACATACTTGGCCATAAATCAAGCAGAAACAAATTTAAAAGGACCAAAATTTTACCATGCACCTTCTTGGACCACAGTGGAATAAAAATAAACATTAACACCAACAAGGTCCCCCCAAAACCCACAAAGACATGGACACTAATCTTCATGATGCTAAACAACTCCTGGGTCAATGTCGAAATCAAAACAGAGATCAAAAGATACCTGGAAACAAATGAAAATAAATAAACATCTTATTAAAATCTCTGGGATGCCATGAAAGCTGTAGTAAGAGGAGAATTTATATCCCTACAAATGCACATGAAGAAAATGGAAGGATCACAAATTAACAACCTAACAAGCCACCTAAGGATGCTGGAAAAGCAAGACCACAAAAACCCTATTTTCAGCAGAAGAATCCAGAGCACCAAAATAAAAGCCCAAATCCAGGACATAGAAGACAAAAAGATAATACAAAAAAATCAATGAAACAAAAAGCTGATTCTTCGAAAGGGTAAACAAGATCGATGTTCCCCTAGCTAGACTGACCAAGAAAAAGAGAGAAAAAATCCAAATAAGCACAATCAGAAACACAAAAGATGAAGTCACATCTGACCCTGAAGAAATACAAAAGATCATTAGAGACTACTATGTACACTTGCATGGAAACAAACTTGAAAACCTTAAGGAAATGGAGGACTTTCTGTCATCACACAACCTGCCTAGTTTGAAACAAGAAGAAATTGAGACCCTAAATAGACCAATAACAATCAAGGAAATCGACTATGTAATAAGAAAACTACCTACAAAAAAAATCCCTGAACCAGATGGCTTTCCAGCAGAATTCTATAAGACATTTAAGGAGGAGCTGATACCAATCCTACTGAAGGTATTCCAGGCGATTGAGAAAGATGGAACTCTCCCCAAATGATTTTATGAAGCTAACATCACATTGATACCCAAGCCAGGTAAAGACCCAACAAAGAAAGAAAACTACAGGCCCATATCTTTGATGAACATAGATGCTAAAATTCTCAACAAGATCCTAGCGAACCGGATTTAACAACACATCTAAAAAATCATCCATCATGACCAAGTAGGCTTCATCCCTGGGATGCAAGGCTGGTCCAACATTCATAATACCATAAATATAATTAAATACATCAACAGATGTCAAGACAAACACCACATGATTATATCATTAGATGCAGAAAAAGCTTTTGATAAAATCCAGCACCCCTTCTTAATAAAAAACCCTTGAACATCTAGGCATACGGGGAACATACCTCAAAATAGTAAAAGCCATTTACGAGAAATGCACAGCCAGCATACTCCTAAATGGACCAAAATTGGAACCATTTCCCCTGAAAATTGGAACAAGACAAGGATGCCCACTCTCACCCCTCCTGTTCAATATAGTATTGGAAGTCCTGGCTAGAGGAATCAGAGAAAAGAAGGCAATCAGGGGTATCCAAATAGGAAAACAGGAAGTCAAGTTATCTCTCTTTGCAGATGACATGATTGTGCACCTTGAAAACCCAAGATAATCTGTCAAAAGCCTCCTTGTACTGATAAACGCTTTTGGCAAAGTTTCAGGATATAAAATAAATGTGCAAATGACAATCACATTTCTTTATGCCAATAATAAACAAACAGAAAGCCAAATAAAAAACATAATTTCATTCACAATAGCCACACACAAAAAAGAAATACCTTGGCATCTTCCTAACCAGAGATGTGAAAGACCTTTACAATGAAAACTACAAAACACTACTCAAAGAAATCAAAGATGACACAAACAAGTGGAAAAATATCCCATGCTCATGGGTTGGAAGAATCAACATTGTGAAGATGTCCATCTTACCTAAGGTAATCTACAAATTCAATGCAATACCCACCAAATTACCAGCAACGTTCTTCTCAGACCTAGAAAAAAAAAACACAGGAATTCGTATGGAAACACAAACATCCAAGAATAGCCAGAACAATCCTCAACAACAACAACAACAACAAAAAGCAGGTGGTATCACATTACCAGACTTCAAACTTTACTATAAAGCTACAATCATCAAAACAGCTTGGTATTGGTATAGGAACAGGCATATAGATCAATGGAATAGAATTGAGATTCCAGAAGCAAAACCTCAATTTCTCAACCAACTCATCTTCGACAAAGCCTCCACCACCTACCACTGGGGAGAGGAGAACCTATTCAGTAAATGGTGCTGGGAAAACTGGCTGACCACATGCAGAAGATTGAAATAGGACCCCTATCTATCCCCATGTGTAAAGGTTAACTCCAAATGGATCAGAGACCTAAATGTAAAACCTCAAACCATAAGAACCTTAGAAAATGAAGGACATACCCTCATGGAAATCGAAACTGGCCTCCAATTTCTGAACAAAACCCAAAACCCACAGGTCATAGGAGAGAAGATAGAAAAGTGGAATCTTTTTAAACTGACAAGCTTCTGCAAAGCCAAAGAAACCATCAGGAGAGCAGGGAGACAGACTACAGACTGGGAAAAAGTATTTGCCAACTCCAGGTCTGACAAAGGCTTAACATCTTGGATCTACAAGGAACTCAAATGTGCTGAAAAGAAAAAAACAAACAACCTCATTATAAAATGGGCAAATATGAACAGACACTTCACAAAGGAAGACATCCAAGCAGCCAACAGACACATGAAGAAATGTTCAACCTCACTAATCATCAGGGAGATGCAAATCAAAACCACACTGAGATACCACCTAACTCCAGTCAGAATGGCAATTACCAACAACTCAAAAAATAACAGCTTCTGGAGAGGGTGTGGCGAAAAGGGAACACTTCTACACTGTTGGTGGGAGTTTAAACTAGTGCAATCTTTGTGGAAAGCAATGTGGCAATTCCTAAAATCTCTAAATATCAACCTCCCATATGACCCCGCAATCCCCTACTGGGAATATACCCTGAAGAACTCAAATCACTCTATAGAAAAGATACCTGCTCACGATTGTTTATCGCAGTATTGTTCACAATAGCAAGAACCTGGAAGCAACCATACTGTCCATCAAAAGAGGACTGGATTAAAAAAATGTGGTACATATACACGATGGAATACTATGCAGCCATAAAAAAGAACAAAATCATGAATTTCACAGCAACCTGGATGGAACTACAGTCTATAATACTGAGTGACCTCTCACAGAAACAAAGATCTGAGTATCACATGTTCTCACTCATATAGTGGAACGTGATCACCCAACGTATTGCCATAATACAATGACTGACAGTGGTGGGAAACTATGGTGTGGGCGGGGAAGAGAGATGGGATTAATGGTAGTAAAGATCTGTCCGGGGATGGGGAGACACCTCTTATCAACAAGGGAGCCTGAACGAAGCATATTTGTATACCTAACCCTTAACTGTACCCCACAATATCACAATAAAAAATATTGATTATAAAAAAAGAATACTTATTGATATGAATGCATACCAGATTTGTTATAAATGATCTACATGCAATGTATAATTACATATTCTATATTTATAAATTTCAATAATATATATTATGCATATATTTATGTATATGAGAGAGTTAAAGTTCCATTGTACATGGTCAAACACTAAAATATGGAAATCTAAATGAAATACTATAACTCACATGCCTAAATAGTGAAACTAAGACTAAGATATGAAAATTGTTAGAACTCTCAAAAAGGCAATAATCTATCCGGCACATGTGAAAACTAAACGTGATACTCTCAAAAAACCTTCCAAATTTTAATTTTTTTAGACTTCATTCTAAATCAATTAATTAAAAATTTTTAATTAAAAAAATTCTTGAAGCTTAGCCCTGCAGGTATATTCATTTTTAATAAAAAGGCAATACTTAATGTTCTTCTGTGTGGTTATACTAGAGAAGACTGCACATAAATTAAAAACAGTGAAATATTTGCTTGTTGAGAGAATGAAGAACAGGACAGCATTCTAATGGTTTCCTAATCTTTCCTGGTGCTGTAATTAACCAGTTTTATTGGACATTCAGGTGTCATTATTATCAATAACATAGCGACAAATATCTTTGAGCATAAGGCTTTTTCTGGGTAGGATCCCAGGAGTAAAATTATCCAAAGAGTAGTAATATTTTTAGAATTCTTGGTTTATATTGCCAAATCCAAGGGCCATAGTATTATTGTATTATGAATAAAGAAACAAAAGCTTTTATTTCATACCATATTTACCACCATTGGATTTTCTCAGTAAAAAGGAAAGGACTAATTTCGTGAATTCAACTGTAATGTTGTTGTTTTGGCTTCTTTATTGGTGAAGGCTGAATATTTATCTATGTATTTTATTACTCAGTAGGATTTTCTCTTTTGTGGATTATTTGCATTTTTGGATCATCTATCTATAGGGTCAGGGAGTACTATTTAAGATGGTGTTTAAGCTGTTATACTAGGCATAGTATCCATTCAGTGGATTTTACTGAAAAATCTTTTCCCCCACTTATTATGACATTTTAAAAGAGAAATTTCAAAATGTATGATGACAAACCTAAAGCTATTGATTTTTTATTGATTAACACTTAGTTCTTCATCCAAAGAATTGATTAATGTTCACTTAAATTTCTTAGGGTTATTGTAGTCTTTTTATATTTGATTTCTAAATCCACATAGATTTTATGTAAGAGATTACATGAATTTTTGAAGCATAAGATGTTTTATACTCTTCCACATATTCTATGCAGATCAGATTGATGATCTTTTTGACTTATTATTTCTTCCTGAGAGGAATAACTAATTTAATAAATTGATCACTTTGATACCTTAATTTTCTTTCTCTCAAGGTTGTGCCAGTAAACATTGCTTTGAGGTTACTATACAAATTATCTTTTGAAATTTTGTGACACTCATATTTGTTGTTGCACACAGATACGTGTGTGTGTTGTGTATTTGTGTGTACATATGTTTCAAACTGATACAACTCCTGCACATATTGTTGGATCAGTAAGGTGGTATTAACTACATCTTAAATAATAA
>JAPVLO010004618.1:0-13220 GCA_027257055.1 Cephalopachus bancanus | reverse complement strand
AAAAAGGAGGCCTCTACGCTTATTCAGCAAGGCAAACGCGAGAGGAACTGCATTTCCTAGCATAGAGAAACGCCAACGGGTCAAACTTTGAGGATTCAAACAGAAAGCAAGTACTGCTTTTCTACAAGTAAGTGTGCAGCACTCATTTGTCTCAGTGTGGTACCATTGACATGCTCATTGTTACATGTGAAGTATCGACATAACGCTCTGCTATGCTCATTCAAGCTGTATCTTGAGAATCCTTTATTACACCGTACACCACAGAAGAATAAAACTACTAGAAAATAAACAACAATGCAGTCAACATTTGACACAGCGTTTCCCAACCTGATGCACACTCACAACAAGCAAGCGAGGCCTGTCATCCCTTCTTCGGAAATGCCATCGGAAGAGCAATTGCTTTGTGTAAGAAACGGACACGGAAAATCAAAAACATCTTAGAATTCGATAGGTGAACAAATCACGCTTTCCCTAAAATAACAGTGAATCGGTCATTTCACTCAGTGTGGCACCATGCAGTTTTGCGTTTTGTATACAGGAAATGCTGAATACAGCTATGCTAGGCGTATGCACTCAATGTCCTATAATATACGGTGAAAAGCGGTGAGAATCAGGTATCACACAAAAGACAAAGCCAGTGTAATACTTATTGCCCCACTCAGTGACGTGCAGCTTTGAGGCATGTCTCCCGTGGAAGACTCTTGTTTTTTCGGAAAGAAAACAAATGTTCTCAGGCCTTGTTGGCAAACGAACCCGCAGAGCCATTGTATTCAGTATTAGACTCCCGTGTAAAAGCAGAAAACTTTTCAGCATTTTCCGGTGAATGAAGCATGCTTTGCTACCAATGGTTGTGGAGATCTGGATCCAGTCAGTGCTGCCCATGAAGTTGCACTCTGGTCACCTAATGCTCCCTGCCTAGTATAGTACATATACAGGGAAGCTCTTAGAATCAGGGTTGAGCGCATGCACAAAGCCAGTATATAGAGACTGCCAATGAAGAGCAGTGCAGCGCACGCTTCAATAGCGTGTCCCCAGGAAGACCCGGCTTCACCACCAGTTTAACATAGGCTCTCCGTGCCTACTCCTCAATGAAAATGGCACAGCCTAGACGGTCCTTATTAGGTTGAAATGCAATAGGGAAAAACAATTGAGAATTCTCCGCCTCAACAAGTAGTCCTCTCTCCTGCTCGTAACTGTGGAGCAATTATGTCCCTCATTGGGGCACTATGTATTGCAGATTTGTATACGTGAAACACGGACGATTTCACTCTCGTAAGCAATGACCCCCATGGAAAGGAACACAAATCAAGGGGAAAGAGTGAGAATGAGGTATTCCAGCAGGCAGCAATGTAGAATCATAGTCAGAGCAAAGAGATAGCACTGCAGCACACATTTGGCACAGACTTAACGAAGGACGTTACCTAGCACTACAGGCCTCAGAAAGGCTATTCCGAACAGCAATCCACAGTGTCATGGCTTTCCCATAACAGGAGAAGATATAAAAAAAGAACAATTCAGAATTCTCCCGGATCACACACAATGCTTTCCCACAAGGAACTGTGAATGGCTCAGATCCACCTTGAGGCACAGAGGAGTTGAGCAATCCTGATTGTGAAAGGTTGACAGGCCGCACGCCAAAGCAGTCACCCTGTAGAGCGTAATAGACATGAAACGGAACAAGGGAGAAGCAGGAATTACAGCATGCACCCTCAGGACCAGAAACTCAACGTGCAGCACACTTCTCACACATCACTTTCCAAGGAAGATTGACTTTCAAAACAAGCACAACCAAGGCAGTCAGCTCTTTTCCGTCAATGCCTTTGGCAGAACAATTGGGTATGCTCCAACACAAAAATTTCCAGAGGAGAAACATTTCAGAAAGCACCCAGTGAATTCACCATTTAATGCCTTGTTTCTCTACTGGGGAGTTCCCATTGCCCACCGTGTGGCACCACTGAGCTGCACATCCAAGGCGTGTCCTATGAAAGAACTCTTAGGTCAAACAAATGCACTCTGCAGAGTGTAAGTACAAATCAGAAGAACACTGCGAGACTCAGACTCATGTATTGCAGCATGCACCAAGTTAGAATAACATTGATAGCCCATAAAGAGTGCTGCACACATTTGAAAACCTCCCTCCCAAGGAAGATGCCCATTCACAACAAGCCTGAGGCCGTCTACGCTTATTCAGCAAGGCAAACGCGAAAGGAACTGCATTTCCTAGCATAGAGAAACGCCAACGGGTCAAACTTTTGAGGATTCAAACAGAAAGCAAGTACTGCTTTTCTAGAAGTAAGTGTGGAGCACTCATTTGACTCAGTGTGGTACCATTGACATGCTCATTCCTACATGTGAAGTATCGACATAACGCTCTGCTATGCTCATTCAAGCTGTATCTTGAGAATCCTTTATTACATCGTACACCACAGAAGAATAAAACTGCTAGAAAATAAACAACAATGCAGTAAACATTTGACACAGCGTTTCCCAACCTGATGCACACTCACAACAAGCAAGCGAGGCCTGTCATCCCTTCTTCGGAAATGCCATCGGAAGAGCAATTGCTTTGTATAGGAGACGCACACAGAAAATCAAAAACATCTTAGAATTCGATAGGTGAACAAATCACGCTTTCCCTAAAATAACAGTGAATCGGTCATTTCACTCAGTGTGGCACCATGCAGTTTTGCGTTTTGTATACAGGAAATGCTGAATACAGCTATGCTAGGCGTATGCACTCAATGTCCTATAATATACGTTGAAAAGCGGTGAGAATCAGGTATCACACAAAAGACAAAGCCAGTATAATACTTATTGCCCCACTCAGTGACGTGCAGCTTTGAGGCATGTCTCCCATGGAAGACTCTTGTTTTTTCGGAAAGAAAACAAATGTTCTCAGGCCTTGTTGGCAAACGAACCCGCAGAGCCATTGTATTCAGTATTACACTCCCATGTAAAAGGAGAAAACTTTTCAGCATTTTGTGGTGAATGAAGCATGCTTTGCTACCAATGGTTGTGGAGACCTGGATCCAGTCATTGCAGCCCATGAAGTTGCACTCCGGTCACCTATTGCTCCCTGCCTAGTATAGTACATATACAGGGAAGCTCTTAGAATCAGGGTTGAGCGCATGCACAAAGCCAGTATATACAGACTGCCAATGAAGAGCAGTACAGCGCACGCTTCAATAGCGTGTCCCCAGGAAGACCCGGCTTCACCACCAGTTTAACATAGGCTCTCCGTGCCTACTCCTCAATGAAAATGGCACAGCCTAGGCGGTTTTTATTAGGTTGAAATGAAATAGGGATAAACAATTGAGAATTCTCCGCATCAACAAGTAGTGCTCTCTCCTGCTCGTAACTGTGGAGCACTTATGTCACTCATTCGGGCACTCTATGTATTGCAGATTTGTATACGTGAAACACGGACGTTTCACTCTCGTAAGCAAAGGCCCTCCATGGAAAGGAACACAAATCAAGGGGAAAGAGTGAGAATGAGGTATTCCAGCAGGCAGCAATGTAGAATCATAGTCACAGCAAAGCGATAGCACTGCAGCACACATTTGGCACAGACTTAACCAAGGACGTTGCCTGTGCACTACAGGCCTCAGAAAGGCTATTCCGAACAGCAATCCACAGTGTCATTGCTTTCCCATAACAGGAGAAGATATAAAAAGAGAACCATTCAGAATTCTCCCGGATCACACACAATGCTTTCCCACAAGGAACTGTGAATGGCTCAGATCCCACCTTGAGGCACAGAGGAGTTGAGCAATCCTGATTGTGAAAGGTTGACAGGCCGCACGCCAAAGCAGTCACCCTGTAGAGCGTAATAGACATGAAACAGAACAAGGGAGAAGCAGGAATTACAGCATGCACACTCAGGACCAGAAACTCAACGTGCAGCACACTTCTCACACATCGTTTTCCAAGGAAGATAGACTTTCAAAAAAAGCACAACCAAGCCAGTCAGCTCTTTTCCGTCAATGCGTTTGGTAGAGCAATTGTGTAATCTCCAACACAAAAATTTCAAAAGCAGAAACATTTCACAAAGCTCCCAGTGAATTCACCAAGTAATGCCTTCTTTTTCTACTGGGGAGTTCCCATTGCCCACCGTGTGGCACCACGGAGCTGCACGTTCCAAGGCGTATCCTATGAAGAACTCTTAGGTCAAACAAATGCACTCCGCAGAGCGTAAGTATAAATGAGAAGAACACTGCGAGACTCAGACTCATGTATTGCAGCATGCACCAAGTTAGAATAACATTGATAGCCCATAAAGAGTGCTGCACACATTTGAAAACCTCCCTCCCAAGGAAGATGCCCATTCACAACAAGCCTGAGGCCGTCTACGATTATTCAGCAAGGCAAACGCGAGAGGAACTGCATTTCCTAGCATAGAGAAACGCCAACGGGTCAAACTTTTAGGATTCAAACGGAAAGCAAGTACTGCTTTTCTACAAGTAAGTGTGCAGCACTCATTTGACTCAGTGTGGTACCATTGACATGCTCATTCCTACATGTGAAGTATCGACATAACGCTCTGCTAGGCTTATTCAAGCTGTATCTTGAGAATCGTTTATTACACCGTACTCCACAGAAGAATAAAACTACTAGAAAATAAAAAACAATGCAGTAAACATTTGACACAGCGTTTCCCAACCTGATGCACACTCACAACAAGCAAGCGAAGCCTGTCAGCTCTTATTCGGAAATGCCATCGGAAGAGCAATTGCTTTGTAGAAGAAACGGACGCGGAAAATCAAAAACATCTTAGAATTCGATAGGTGAACCAATCACGCTTTCCCTAAAATAACAGTGAATCGGTCATTTCACTCAGTGTGGCACCATGGAGTTTTGCGTTTTGTATACAGGAAATGCTGAATACAGTTATGCTAGGCGTATGCACTCAATGTACTATAATATACGTTGAAAAGCTGTGAGAATCAGGTATCACACAAAAGACAAAGCCAGTATAATACTTATTGCCCCACTCAGTGACGTGCAGCTTTGAGGCATGTCTCCCATGGAAGACTCATGTTTTCCGGAAAGAAAACAAATGTTCTCAGGCCTTGTTGGCAAACGAACCCGCAGAGCCATTGTATTCAGTATTAGACTCCCGTGTAACAGGAGAAAACTTTTCAGCATTTTGCGGTGAATGAAGCATGCTTTGCTACCAATGGTTGTGGAGATCTGGATCCAGTCAGTGCAGCCCATGAAGTTGCACTCTGGTCACCTAATGCTCCCTGCCTAGTATAGTATATATACAGGGAAGCTCTTAGAATCAGGGATGACAGCATGTACAAAGCCAGTATATACAGACTGCCAATGAAGAGCAGTGCAGCCTACGCTTCAATAGCGTGTCCCCAGGAAGACCCGGCTTCACTACCAGTTTAACATAGGCTCTCCGTGCCTACTCCTCAATGAAAACGGCACAGCCTTGGCGGTCCTTATTAGGTTGAAATGCAGTAGGGATAAACAATTGAGAATTCTCCGCATCAACAAGTAGTGCTCTATCCTGCTCGTAACTGTGGAGCATTTATGTCACTCATTGGGGCACTATGTATTGCAGATTTCTATACGAGAAACACGGACGTTTCACTCTCGTAAGCAAAGGCCCTCCTTGGAAAGGAACACAAATCAAGGGGAAAGAGTGAGAATGAGGTATTCCAGCAGGCAGCGATGTAGAATCATAGTCACAGCAAAGAGATTGCACTGCAGCACACATTTGGCACAGACTTAACCAAGGAAGTTGCCTGTGCACTACCGGCCTCAGAAAGGCTATTCCGAACAGCAATCCACAGTGTCATTACTTTCCCATAACAGGAAAAGATGTGAAAAAAAGAAAAATTGAGAATTCTCCCGGATCATATATAATGCTTTCCCAAAGGAACTGTGAATGTCTCAGATCCCACATTATGGCACAGTGGAGTTGAGCAATCCTGAATATGAAAGGTTGACAGGCCGCACGCCAAAGCAGTCACCCTGTAGAGCGTAAGAGACATGAAATGGAACAAGTGAGAAGCAGGAATTACAGCATACACACTCAGGACCAGACACTCAACGTGCAGCACACTTCTCACACATCACTTTCCAAGGAAGATTGACTTTCAAAACAAGCCCAACCAAGGCAGTCAGCTTTTTTCCGTCAATGCCTTTGGTAGAACAATTGTGTATCCTCCAACACAAAAATTTCCAGAGGAGAAACATTTCAGAAAGCACCCAGTGAATTCACCAAGTAATGCCTTCTTTCTCTACTGGGGAGTTCCCCTTGCCCACCGTGTGGCACCACTGAGCTGCACATTCCAAGGCGTGTCCTATGAAAGAACTCTTAGGTCAACAAATGCACTCTGCAGAGTGTAAGTACAAATCAGAAGAACACTGCGAGACTCAGACTCATGTATTGCAGCATGCACCAAGTTAGAATAACATTGATAGGCCATAAAGAGTGCTGCACACATTTGAAAACCTCCCTCCCAAGGAAGATGCCCATTCACAACAAGCCTAACAGAGGCCATCTACGCTTATTCAGCAAGGCAAACGCGAGAGGAACTGCATTTCCTAGCATAGAGAAACGCCAACGGGTCAAACTTTCAGGATTCAAACAGAAAGCAAGTACTGCTTTTCTACAAGTAAGTGTGCAGCACTCATTTGTCTCAGTGTGGTACCATTGACATGCTCATTGTTACATGTGAAGTATCGACATAACGCTCTGCTATGCTCATTCAAGCTGTATCTTGAGAATCCTTTATTACACCGTACACCACAGAAGAATAAAACTACTAGAAAATAAACAACAATGCAGTCAACATTTGACACAGCGTTTCCCAACCTGATGCACACTCACAACAAGCAAGCGAGGCCTGTCATCCCTTCTTCGGAAATGCCATCGGAAGAGCAATTGCTTTGTGTAAGAAACGGACACGGAAAATCAAAAACATCTTAGAATTCGATAGGTGAACAAATCACGCTTTCCCTAAAATAACAGTGAATCGGTCATTTCACTCAGTGTGGCACCATGCAGTCTTGCGTTTTGTATACAGGAAATGCTGAATACAGCTATGCTAGGCGTATGCACTCAATGTCCTATAATATACGGTGAAAAGCGGTGAGAATCAGGTATCACACAAAAGACAAAGCCAGTGTAATACTTATTGCCCCACTCAGTGACGTGCAGCTTTGAGGCATGTCTCCCGTGGAAGACTCTTGTTTTTTCGGAAAGAAAACAAATGTTCTCAGGCCTTGTTGGCAAACGAACCCGCAGAGCCACTGTATTCAGTATTAGACACCCGTGTAAAAGCAGAAAACTTTTCAGCATTTTCCGGTGAATGAAGCATGCTTTGCTACCAATGGTTGTGGAGATCTGGATCCAGTCAGTGCTGCCCATGAAGTTGCACTCTGGTCACCTAATGCTCCCTGCCTAGTATAGTACATATACAGGGAAGCTCTTAGAATCAGGGTTGAGCGCATGCACAAAGCCAGTATATAGAGACTGCCAATGAAGAGCAGTGCAGCGCACGCTTCAATAGCGTGTCCCCAGGAAGACCCGGCTTCACCACCAGTTTAACATAGGCTCTCCGTGCCTACTCCTCAATGAAAATGGCACAGCCTAGACGGTCCTTATTAGGTTGAAATGCAATAGGGAAAAACAATTGAGAATTCTCCGCCTCAACAAGTAGTCCTCTCTCCTGCTCGTAACTGTGGAGCAATTATGTCCCTCATTGGGGCACTATGTATTGCAGATTTGTATACGTGAAACACGGACGATTCACTCTCGTAAGCAATGACCCCCATGGAAAGGAACACAAATCAAGGGGAAAGAGTGAGAATGAGGTATTCCAGCAGGCAGCAATGTAGAATCATAGTCAGAGCAAAGAGATAGCACTGCAGCACACATTTGGCACAGACTTAACGAAGGACGTTACCTAGCACTACAGGCCTCAGAAAGGCTATTCCGAACAGCAATCCACAGTGTCATTGCTTTCCCATAACAGGAGAAGATATAAAAAAAGAACAATTCAGAATTCTCCCGGATCACACACAATGCTTTCCCACAAGGAACTGTGAATGGCTCAGATGCCACCTTGAGGCACAGAGGAGTTGAGCAATCCTGATTGTGAAAGGTTGACAGGCCGCACGCCAAAGCAGTCACCCTGTAGAGCGTAATAGACATGAAACGGAACAAGGGAGAAGCAGGAATTACAGCATGCACCCTCAGGACCAGAAACTCAACGTGCAGCACACTTCTCACACATCACTTTCCAAGGAAGATTGACTTTCAAAACAAGCACAACCAAGGCAGTCAGCTCTTTTCCGTCAATGCCTTTGGCAGAACAATTGGGTATGCTCCAACACAAAAATTTCCAGAGGAGAAACATTTCAGAAAGCACCCAGTGAATTCCCCAAATTAATGCCTTGTTTCTCTACTGGGGAGTTCCCATTGCCCACCGTGTGGCACCACTGAGCTGCACATCCAAGGCGTGTCCTATGAAAGAACTCTTAGGTCAAACAAATGCACTCTGCAGAGTGTAAGTACAAATCAGAAGAACACTGCGAGACTCAGACTCATGTATTGCAGCATGCACCAAGTTAGAATAACATTGATAGCCCATAAAGAGTGCTGCACACATTTGAAAACCTCCCTCCCAAGGAAGATGCCCATTCACAACAAGCCTGAGGCCGTCTACGCTTATTCAGCAAGGCAAACGCGAAAGGAACTGCATTTCCTAGCATAGAGAAACGCCAACGGGTCAAACTTTTGAGGATTCAAACAGAAAGCAAGTACTGCTTTTCTAGAAGTAAGTGTGGAGCACTCATTTGACTCAGTGTGGTACCATTGACATGCTCATTCCTACATGTGAAGTATCGACATAACGCTCTGCTATGCTCATTCAAGCTGTATCTTGAGAATCCTTTATTACACCGTACACCACAGAAGAATAAAACTGCTAGAAAATAAACAACAATGCAGTAAACATTTGACACAGCGTTTCCCAACCTGATGCACACTCACAACAAGCAAGCGAGGCCTGTCATCCCTTCTTCGGAAATGCCATCGGAAGAGCCCCCCCCCCCCCCCCCCCCCCCCCCAATTCTTAATAAGGAAAAAAGGGGGGGAAATCAACCCCAAAAAACAAAGGAAATACTTTTCCCCCATCAGTGATCGCTTTACATTTTCCCCAGGGAAGTTTTTTTTGGAAAAAAAAAGTTTCGGGCCTTGGGGAAAAAAAGAAACCATTGTTTATAAAACCCCCCTTGAAAAGGGAAAACTTTTCACAGGGGAAAAGATCTTTGCCCAAATTTTGGGGAGCCTGGACCAGTCTTCCCCATGAAGTTGTCCGGACCAATGTCCCGCCTGTTGAAAACGGGAAGCCTTAAAATCGGGGTTACCATGAAAAGAATTCAGATTGGGATACACCCGGTTTCAATGGTGCCCCGGAAAACCCGGCTTCACCCCTTTTAAATGGCCTCCGTCCTATCCTCTGAAAAATGGGCTTTTTAAGGGGAAAATCTGGGGAAAAAAATTGAGCTGCACAAACAAGTACCCCCCCAATGGGAGCATTAGCACTCAGGGGGGCCCCCAGACTTTTTTTAACGTAAACAGGCTTTCCTCTCTAAGAAAGGCCCCCGGGGGAAAAAAATGGGGGGGAAAGGTAAATGGGGATTCCGCACACAAGTAGTCTTCCGAAAGGAAGCACTAGCACCATTGGAAAATTTCCAAGGATTCCCTTGATACGGTAAAAGGCTTTCCCGAACCAAGGGTTTTTTTTCCCCATAAAGGAAAAATAAAAAAAGAAAATTTAGAATTCCCGGACAAAAATTTTTTCCCAAAAGGAAGGAAGGCTCAGCCCCCCTTGGGCACAAAATTACAACCTGTTGTGAAAGGTTAAAGGGCCCCACCCAAAGCATCCCCCTGAAAGGCAAATAACAGAAAAAAAAGGGAAACGGGAATTCGATCACACTCCCAAAAAACGTGAGCCCCTTTCCCCCTTTTTTAAGGAAAAAGATTTAAAAAACAAAAAGGGCAGCCCCGCAAGCTTTTGGTAGACTTTTTGGAATTTAACAAAAAAAAAAGCAAAAATTTCAAAAAGCCCCAGGAAACCAAGTAACCCCTTTTTTTTCAGGGGGGTTCCCCAGAGTGTCAAAGGCACCCAAGGCGTACCTTAAAATCTTGGTAAAAAAATGACCCCCAACAATTAAAGAGAAAACATCAACCAGCTCAATTGAATCACCAATTTAAATCTTTCCCATGAGTTCCCTTTTGCCCTTTCCCCCCAAAGGAAAGTGCCCTTCCAACAACCTAGGGCTCTTATTCACAAGGAAAACGCAGAGGAATATTTTGAAAGAAACCCCAACTCAAACTTTTTGGGTTTCAAAGGAAAGAATACCTTTTTACAAAAGGTGCGCACCATTTGAATTTCCAGAATGCCATTCCACAGTAAAGTTCACATAATCGCAGGCACGCGAGAGAATCTTTTTACAGAACAAAGTAAATTAAAAAAAAATAAACCAAAAGCAGAAAACTTTAAAAGGGTTTTCCCCCAACCTATAACTAAAAAGCAAGGAAGCCCCCTTTTATTGGAAATATGGGAAACTTGTTTTGTAAAAAACGGCCCGGAAAAATAAAAACACAAAATTCAAGGGGAAAATATTTTCCCAAAATAACAAATCGGTCATTTACCAGTTCACCGGGTTTTTGCTTTTAACAGGAAAGCTGTCAGTTTTTGGGATGCCCCAAGACATTTAGGAAAAAGCGGAAATCAACCCCAAAAAACAAAGGAAATACTTTTCCCCCATCAGTGATCGCTTTACATTTTCCCCAGGGAAAATCTTTTTTCCGGAAAGAAAAAAAATTTCTGGGCCCTTTTTGGGCAAAGCCCCAACCTTGAAGTTTAGACCCCCGTTAACAAGAAAACTTTTACTTTTGCAATAAGTTTTTTGCACCTTTGGGAGTTTTCCATGGAGCCCGGGTTGAGGCCCCAATGTCCCGCCTGTTGAAAACGGGAAGCCTTAAAATCGGGGTGACCTGTAAAAGAATTCAGATCCAATGAAGAGCTGCACCAGTTTAAAGCGGTCCCCAGGAAGCCCGGTTCCCCCTTTTTAACTAGGCTCCCTGCCTATTAATAAAACGGAAGCCGGGGGGCCCCAAGGTTGAAAGCAGGGGAAAACAATTAAACCCCCATAAAAGAGTGCCACCTCCAAACTGTCAAGACCGGGGCACAAACAGTTTTAACAAAACCCTTTTCACTCTCAAGAAAGGGCCCCTTTGGGGCCAAAATGGGGGGGAAAGGTAAATGGGGATTCCGCACACAGTAGTCTTCCGAAAGGAGCATAGCACCTTTTGGCACAGATTTAAACCCAAAAAGGCCTTCACTCCGGGTAGAAAGGCTTTCCGAAAGAACCACATTCAAAAAAGGAAAAGAGTAAAAAAGAAAAATTAGAATTTCCCGGCAAAAAGCTTTAAAAGGAACTTGGCCAGATACAAGGACGGGGGGTTGGAAATCCGTAGAAAGGTTCACCGCACCCAAAGGTCACCCTTCTAAAGAAGAAGGGAAAAAAACGGGAATTCGATCACATGGGCCAAAAACGTGAGCCATTCCACCATACCCAAAGGAAGATTGATTTAAAAAAACCCCAAACCAAGGCAGTCATTTTTTTTAATTTTTTTAAAAATTTGGACCTAAAAAAATTTTTGGGGAAAAAAAATTTAAAAAAAGCACCCAGGAAACCAAGTAATGCCTTCTTTCTCTACTGGGGATTTCCCCCTTGCCCACCGTGTGGCACCACTGAGCTGCACATTCCAAGGCGTGTCCTATGAAAGAACTCTTAGGTCAACAAATGCACTCTGCAGAGTGTAAGTACAAATCAGAAGAACACTGCGAGACTCAGACTCATGTATTGCAGCATGCACCAAGTTAGAATAACATTGATGGGCCATAAAGAGTGCTGCACACATTTGAAAACCTCCCCCCCAAAGGGAAGATGCCCATTCACAACAAGCCTGAGGCCTCTACGCTTATTCAGCAAGGCAAACGCGAGAGAACTGCATTTCCTAGCATAGAGAAACGCCAACGGGTCAAACTTTCAGGATTCAAACAGAAAGCAAGTACTGCTTTTCTACAAGTAAGTGTGCAGCATCATTTGCTCAGTGTGGTACCATTGACATGCTCATTGTTACATGTGAAGTATCGACATAACGCTCTGCTATGCTATTCAAGCTGTATCTTGAGAATCCTTTATTACACCGTACACCACAGAAGAATAAAACTACTAGAAAATAAACAACAATGCAGTCAACATTTGACACAGCGTTTCCCAACCTGATGCACACTCACAACAAGCAAGCGAGGCCTGTCATCCCTTCTTGGGAAATGCCATCGGAAGAGCAATTGCTTTGTTAAGAAACGGACACGGAAAATCAAAAACATCTTAGAATTCGATAGGTGAACAAATCACGCTTTCCCTAAAATAACAGTGAATCGGTCATTTCACTCAGTGTGGCACCATGCAGTCTTGCGTTTTGTATACAGGAAATGCTGAATACAGCTATGCTAGGCGTATGCACTCAATGTCCTATAATATACGGGGAAAAGCGGTGAGAATCAGGTATCACACAAAAAACAAAGCCAGTGTAATACTTATTGCCCCACTCAGTGACGTGCAGCTTTGAGGCATGTCTCCCTGGAAGACTCTTGTTTTTTTGGAAAGAAAACAAATGTTCTCAGGCCTTGTTGGCAAACGAACCCGCAGAGCCACTGTATTCAGTATTAGACACCCGTGTAAAAGAAAAACTTTTCAGCATTTTCCCGGGGAATGAAGCATGCTTTGCTACCAATGGTTGTGGAGATCTGGATCCAGTCAGTGCGCCCATGAAGTTGCACTCTGGTCACCTAATGCTCCCCGCCTAGTATAGTACATATACAGGGAAGCTCTTAGAATCAGGGTTGAGGCATGCACAAAGCCAGTATATAGAGACTGCCAATGAAGAGCAGTGCAGCGCACGCTTCAATAGCGTGTCCCCAGGAAGACCCGGCTTCACCACCAGTTTAAAATAGGCTCTCCGTGCCTACTCCTCAATGAAAATGGCACAGCCTAGACGGTCCTTATTAGGTTGAAATGCAATAGGGAAAAACAATTGAGAATTCTCCGCTCAACAAGTAGTCTTCTCCTGCTCGTAACTGTGGAGCAATTATGTCCCTCATTGGGGCACTATGTATTGCAGA
>JAPVLO010004617.1:0-16622 GCA_027257055.1 Cephalopachus bancanus | reverse complement strand
GTTTTGAGGAAGTCTCCCATGGAAGACTCTTTTTTTCCCGGGAAACGAAACAGAGGCTCTCAGGCCTTTTGGGCAAATGAACCCGCAGAGCCATTGTATTCGGCATTAGATGCCCTTTAAAAAGGAAACTTTTCGCATTCCCGGGTGAATGAAGCCTGTTTGGGTCCCAAGGGCTGTGGAGACCTGGTTCCAGTCGGGCTGCACGTGAAGTTGAAATCTGCTCACCAAAGGGGTCCCTGACTACTAAGGATACACGGGGACGCTCTGAAATCAGGGATGAGAGCGTGCACAAAGCCAGCTTAATACAGACTGCCAATGAATAGCGTGCAGCGCACGCTTGGATAGCCTGTCCCCAGGAAGTCCCACCGTCACCACCATTTAACACAGGCTCTCCGTGCTTTTTCAAAATGAAAACGCACAGCATTGGTATCCTTAAAGGGTTTTCGTGCCATGGGAAAAAAACAATTTAGAATTCTCCCCATAAACAAATAATGCTCTCCTGCTCGTCACTGGGGAGCACTATATCACTCATTGGGGCACTTTGTATGCGAGTTCTATCCGTGAAACACGACGTTTCACTCTCGTAAGCAAAGGCCCTCAAAGGGAAAGGAACACAAATCAAGGGAAAGAGTGGAATGAGGTATTACAGCAGGCAGCAAGAAGAATACTAGTCATAGCAATGAGAAACACTGCAGCACACTTTTGGGCACACACTTCACCAAGGAAGATGCCTATTCACTACAGGCCTAGGAGAGGCTATTCCCACCAGCAATCCACAGTGAAATTTGTTTTCCCAGGACAGGAAAACTTAAAGAAACAATAACAAAGAATTCTCCCGGGGCACACACAACGTTTTCCCCCACCAGTAACTGTGAAGTCTGAGATCACGCATTGTGGCCCGTGGAGTTGACTTTCCTGAATGTGAAAGGCTGACGAGACGCACAGCCAAAGCAGTCACCATGGAGAGCGTAAATACATGAAGGGAACAAGTGACAATCAGGAATACACATGCCCAATGCCTTAGAGGACTCAACCCAGTAAATGACAGGGCAGCACACTTTTCACACAGCATTTTTCCCAAAGGGAGATTCGCATTCAAAACAAGCACGCGAAGGCAGACAGCTCTTTTTCGTCAATGCGATTGGCGGAGCAATTGTGTTTCCTACAACACAAAAATTTGAAAAGGAGAAAGATTTCAGAATGCACCCAGTGAATTCACAAAGTCATGCATTCGTACTCTACTGTGGAGTTCCCATAGCCCACCAGGAGGCACCACTGAGCTGCACTTTCCCATACTGACCGATTAAAGTCTCCTAGTCAAACAGAAAACTCTGCAGAGCATAACTGAAAATGAGAAGACGACTGTGAGACTCATGTATTGGAGCATGCACCAAGTTAGAATAACATTGATATCCCTGAAAGAGCGCAGCACACAGTTGAAAACCCTGTGTCTTCACTCAATACCCAAGAAAGATCACCCTCACAACAAGCCTAACACAGGCCATCTGCGCTATTCAGCAAGGCAAAAGGGAGAATGACTGCATTTCGCAGCATAGGGAAACGGCAACGGGAGAAACTTCATAGTATTCAAAACGAAAGCAAGTACTTTTTCTACAAGTGAGTGTGTAGCACTCATTTTTCTCAATGTGTGCACAATTTACATGCTCATTCCAAAAGGTGAAGTATTGACATATCGCTCTGCTATGATAAATCAAGCTGTACCTTGAGAATCATTTATTTCACCGTATACCCACCAAGAAGAAAACTACCAGCAAATGAAAACCAACGCAGTAGACCTTTGACATGGCGTTTCCCAAGCTGACACACACCCACAACGAGGAGAGAAGCCTGTCAGCTCTTACTCATGAATGCCAATGGAGGAGCAACTGCTTTGGTTGGAAGAGGGACAGGTAAAATCCAAAACATTGTAGAATTCAATAGGTGAACCAATAATGCTTTCCCGAAAGTAACAGTGAATCGCTCATTTCACTCAGGGTGGCACCATCGTGTTGCGCATTCTTATACAGAAACATTGCATACAGCTCTGCTAGGCATATGCACTCAGTGTAGTATGATGTACGTTGAAGAGAAACAGGGAAATCAGGTATCACACAAAGACACAGCCAGTATAATCGTTGTTGCCCCATTCAGTGACGTGCAGTTTTGAGGAATGTCTCCCATGGAAGACTCTTATTTTCCGGAAACGAAACAGAGGCTCTCGGCCTTGTTGTCAAATGAATCCGCAGAGCCATTGTATTCGGTATTTGATGCCCGTGTAAACAGAGGAAACTTTTCAGCATTCACCGGTGAATGAAGCCTGCTTGGTGACCATTGGCTGTGGAGATCTGGTACCAGTGAGGGCAGCACGTGAGGTTGCACTCTGGTCACCCAACGCTCCCTGACTCCTATAGTGTATACACAGGGACGCTCTGAGAATCAGGGATGAGAGCGTGCACAAAGCCAGCTTAATACAGACTGCCAATGAATAGCAGTGCAGCGCACGCTTGGATAGCCTGTCCCCAGGAAGTCCCCCCGTCACCACCAGTTTAACACAGGCTCTCCGTGCTTCTTCAGAAATGAAAACAGCACAGCATTGGTAGTCCTTATTAGGTTTCGATGCCATAGGGCAACACAATTTAGAATTCTCCCCATAAACAAATAATGCTCTCCTGCTCGTCACTGGGGAGCACTTATATCACTCATTGGGGCACTATGTATCGCAGAGTTCTATCCGTGAAACACGGACGTTTCACTCTCGTAAGCAAAGGCCCTCTACGGGAAGGAACACAAATCAAGGGAAAAGAGTGAGAATGAGGTATTACAGCAGGCAGCAATGAAGAATACTAGTCATAGCAATGAGATAACACTGCGGCACACATTTGGCACACACTTCACCAAGGAAGATGCCTATTCACTACAGGCCTAGGAGAGGCTATTCCCAACAGCAATCCACAGTGCAATTGTTTTCCCAGGACAGGAAAAGGTATAAAGAAACAATAATACAGAATTCTCCCGGGGCACACATAACGCTTTCCCACCAGTAACTGTGAATGTCTGAGATCACGCATTGTGGCCCAGTGGAGTTGAGCTTTCCTGAATGTGAAAGGCTGACGAGACGCACAGCCAAAGCAGTCACCATGGAGAGGGTAATATACATGAATGGGAACAAGTGACAATCAGGAACTAACCATGCACCAATGCCTTAGAGTACTCAATGCCAGTAAAGGACAGGGCAGCACACTTTTCACACAGCATTTTCCAAGGGAGATTCGCATTCAAAACAAGCACAAGGAAGGCAGACAACTCTTTTTCGTCAATGCGATTGGCGGAGCAATTGTGTTTCTTACAACACAAAAATTTGAAAAGGAGAAAGATTTCAGAATGCACACAGTGAATTCACCAAGTCATGAATTCGTACTCTACTGTGGAGTTTCCATGGCCCACCGGTGGCACCACTGAGCAGCACTTTCCCATAGGTGACCGATTAAAGTCTTCCTAGGTCAAACAGAAGAACTCTGCAGAGGATAACTGAAAATGAGAAGACGACTGTGAGACTCATGTATTGGAGCATGCAGAAAGTTAGAATAACATTGATATCCCTGAAAGAGTGCAGCACACAGTTGAAGACCCGTCTCCCAAGAAAGATGCACCCTCACAACAAGCCTAACACAGGCCGTCTGCGCTTATTCAGCAAGGCAAACGGGAGAATGACTGCATTTCCCAGCATAGGGAAACGGCAACGGGAAAAACTTCATAGTATTCAAAACGAAAGCAAGTACTGCTTTTCTGCAAGTGAGTGTGTAGCACTCATTTTACTCAGTGTGTGGCACAATTTACATGCTCATTCCAAAATGTGAAGTATTGACATATGGCTCTGCTATGATAAATCAAGCTGTACCTTGAGAATCATTTATTACACCATACACCAAGCAAGAAGAAAACTACCAGCAAATACAAACCAACGCAGTAGACCTTTGCCATGGCGTTTCCCAAGCTGATACACACTCATAACGAGGGAGCGAAGCCTGTCAGCTCTTACTCATACATGCCAACGGAGGAGCAACTGCTTTGGATGGAAGAGGAACAGGTAAAATCAAAACATTGTAGAATTCAATAGGTGAATAAATAATGCTTTCCCAAAAGTAACAGTGAATCGGTCATTTCACTCAGGGTGGCGCCATCGTGTTGGCATTCATATACAGGAAACATTTCATACAGCTCTGCTAGGCATATGCACTCAGTGTAGTATGATGTACGTTGAAGAGAAACAGGGAGAATCAGGTATCACACCAAAGACACAGCCAGTATAAACGTTGTTGCCCCATTCAGTGACGTGCAGTTTTGAGGAATGCCTCCCATGGAAGACTCTTATTTCCGGAAACAAAACAGAGGCTCTCGGGCATTGTTGGCAAATGAACCCGCAGAGCCATTGTATTCGCCATTAGATGCCCGTGTAAACACAGAAACTTTTCAGCATTCACCGGTGAATGAAGCCTGCTTGTTCTCCAATGGCTGTGGAGACCTGGTTCCAGTCAGGGCTGCACGTGAAGTTGCACTCTGCTCACCAAACGGTCCCTGACTACTACAGCGGATACACAGGGACGCTCTGAGAATCAGGGATGAGAGCATGCACAAAGCCAGCTTAATACAGACTGCCAATGAATAGCAGTGCAGCGCACGCTTGGATAGCCTGTCCCCAGGAAGTCCCACCGTCACCACCAGTTTCACACAGGCTCTCCGTGCTTCTTCAGCAATGAAAACGGCACAGCATTTGTAGTCCTTACTAGGTTTCGTTGCCATAGGGAAAAACAATTTAGAATTCTCCCCATAAACAAATAATGCTCTCCTGCTCGTCACTGGGGAGCACTTATATCACTCATTGGGGCACTTTGTATCGCAGAGTTCTATCCGTGAAACACGCACGTTTCACTCTCGTAAGCAAAGGCCCTCCAAGGGAAGGATCACAAATCAAGGGAAAGAGTGAGAATGAGGTATTACAGCAGGCAGCAATGAAGAATACTAGTCATAGCAATGAGATAACACTGCGGCACACATTTGGCACACACTTCACCAAGGAAGATGCCTATTCACTGCAGGCCTAGGAGAGGCTATTCCCAACAGCAATCCACAGTGCAATTGTTTTCCAGGACAGGAAAAGCTATAAAGAAAGTATAACAAAGAATTCTCCCGGGCACACACAACGCTTTCCCACCAGTAACTGTGAATGTCTGAGATCACGCATTGTGGCTCAGTGGAGTTGAGCTTTCCTGAATGTGAAAGGCTGACGAGACGCACAGCCAAAGCAGTCGCCATGGAGATCGTAATATACATGACTGGGAACAAGTGACAATCAGGAACTACACCATGCACCAATGCCTTAGAGGACTCACGGCCAGTAAATGACAGGGCAGCACACTTTTTACAAAGCATTTTCCAAGGGAGATTCGCATTCAAAACAAGCACAAGGAAGGCAGACAGCTCTTTTTCGTCAATGCGATTGGCGGATCCATTGTGTTTCCACAACACAAAAATTTGAAAAGGAGAAAGATTTCAGAATGCACCCAGTAAATTCACCGAGTCATGCATTCTTACTCTACTGTGGGACTTCCCATGGCCCACCGGTGGCACCACTGAGCTGCACTTTCCCATACGTGACCGATTAAAGTCTTCCTAGGTCAAACAGAAGAACTCTGCAGAGCATAACTGAAAATGAGAAGACGACTGTGAGACTCATTTATTGGAGCATGCACCAAGTTAGAATAACATTGATAACCGTGAAAGAGTGCAGCCCACAGTTCAAGACCCGTCTCCCAAGAAAGATGCACCCTCACAACAAGCCTAACACAGGCCGTCTGCGCTTATTCAGCAAGGTAAAAGGGAGAATGACTGCATTTCGTAGCATAGGGAAACGGCAACGGGAAAAACTTCACAGTATTCAAAACGAAAGCAAGTACTGCTTTTCTACAAGTGAGTGTGTAGCACTCATTTTTCTCAATGTGTGGCACAATTTACATGCTCATTCCAAAATGTGAAGTATTGACATATCGCTCTGCTATGATAAATCAAGCTGTACCTTGAGAATCATTTATTACACCGTACACCCAGCAAGAAGAAAACTACCAGCAAATAAAAACCAACGCAGTAGACCTTTGACATGGCGTTTCCCAAGCTGATACACACTCACAACGAGGGAGCGAGGCCTGTCAGCTCTTACTCATACTTGCCAACGGAGGAGCAACTGCTTTGGATGGAAGAGGAACAGGTAAAATCAAAAACATTGTAGAATTCAATAGGTGAACCAATAATGCTTACCCAAAAGTAACAGTGAATCGGTCATTTCACTCAGGGTGGCACCATCATGTTGGCATTCTTATACAGGAAACATTTCATACAGCTCTGCTAGGCATATGCACTCAGTGTAGTATGATGTACGTTGAAGAGAAACGGAGAGAATCAGGTATCACACCAAAGACACAGCCAGTATAATCGTTGTTGCCCCATTCAGTGACGTGCAGTTTTGAGGAATGTCTCCCATGGAAGACTCATTTTGGAAAGCCTAGCCTTTTCAAAGAACAGAGCTTTCGGCTTGTGCATAACAGAGAATTTTCGCATTCCCTTAAGAACTTTGTCACCGGGTGAGCCTGGTCACAGGCTCGTGGGACTGTCCAAGGTCCTGATCATTGTCACAACGCCCAATAATAGGTCAAAAGGCGCTTAATACAGGATGAAGCGTGCACAACGCTTATAGCTGCCAGAAGTCCACGCACCAGTTCCAGGCCCGTCCCATAAAACTCCGCTTTAGTTAAGGCAGCATGGAAAACCATTAGTTCTCCATAAAAAAATTTTCTCCACTAACAATAATCTCTCATTTGTACGGGAGTTTATCCAAAAGGGACTTTACCGTCAACCTAAAGACATCGAAGGAAAGGTTAAGAGGCACAATAAGAAAAGTACAATGAGATACACGCAGCACAATTGAAACTTCACAAGAGATACACTCAGCCTGGACATTCCCACAGAATCCATCATGCCAGGAAGGACCAAAGCAATAAAAGAATTTCCCGGACAAAAGCTTAAACCAGTAACGAATTCGGACACGCTTTCCCAGTGGTGATTCTGAATAAAGGTGCCAGAGAGAAGCTTCAATGGAGAGGAAACAAAGAAACAGTACATGGAAGCAGATCAAAGGGAAGGATCAATCAGAAATACAGGCACAACTTTCCAAGCATTCAAGGGAGACTTCAAACAACCAAGGAGATCTTTCCAAGCAGGGGAGCATTTTTCTCAAACAAATTGGGAGAAGTTTCAAACCCCAAATTAAAAGAGATTCGATCCGTGATTCCATGCACATTACCACTGGTCCTTCCCACGTGACCATAAGCTTCCTAGTAACAAAATCTCAGTCAAAAGAAACACTTGAGACATATGAATGAAAGAATAACATGATATTGAAGAGCACCAAGTTGAAACTTGTTCCTAATCCAAAGAGACCCTCCCAAGAAAAGCACCCTACACAAGCAAAGGATGCTGATTCGCAGCAAGGGAAAGAGGGGAAACTTCAGATCAAAACGAAAGCAATACTTTTCAAAGAAGGTACTCTTTTCTCAATGTGTGGCACATTTTCTCTCAAGTGAGATTACATGCTCTCAATAAATACTACCTTGAATTTTAATTCACGTACCGAGAAAACTACACGAAACCAAGAGAATTTGAATGCCAAGCGTAACCACGGGCAAGCTGTCACTCACAGAGGCAGGAGGAGCACTTTTTGGGGAAGAGGGACATATTTTGGAGAAAGGTAACAAAATGTTCCAAAGTAACATAATGCTTTCCAAGGTACAATCGTGTTCATTCTAGGAACATTTCAGCTCTTAGGAACATCATAGTTGTAGGAAGACAGGAGATAGTCCCCAAAGAACAGAGATAAGTTCCCAAGACGCAGTTAGTGTTCCCATAGACTTATTTTGGAACCCAGAGCTCTTTTGAAAGAACGCGGCCTTGTTGGAAATGATCCGCAGAGAATTTTCGATTACCGTAAGAGCCTTTCACATCCGGGATGGCCGTGGGCAGTGGGTGCATCTGTCCAAGTCGCTCTAGGTACCGGACCCAGCGTTAAGGTCACAAGAGCTTAATCAGATGATGAAAGCGTGCAACCGCTTATAGCTGCCAGAAGCCCGCACCCTGTACCAGGTCCCTCCAGATTAAACAGGCCGCTTTAGTAAGCAGCATGGACATTTAGTTCTCCAAACAATAATTCTCCCATAAAATATTCCTCTTGGGGCACTTGTATCCATCTATGGAAACGAGTTTATCCGTGAAAGCCTTACGGAAGAACCTCAAGGGAAGAAAATAGGAAAGAGGAGAATGAAGATACTAGCAAGCAATGAAAAACTGGCAACTTTGGAACACTCACAGGAATGCCTATCACTACACCAGGAGAGCTATTCCACAGCATAAGGCTTTTTCCCAACAGGAAAAGTTAAGACAAAACAGAACCGGAACATAACGTTTCCCCGGGACTAAGCTTCACCATTGTGGTGAGTAGCTTTCCAGTGAAGTAAACGACGAAAGAGCACAGAGAGGAAAACAATGGGACAGTACAATGGAACAATGACAATCAGGACTAACCAGAAAGCGGAGACCTTTCAACAGATTCCAGGGAGATCTTCAAACACAAGGAGGCACAACCGCAAGGAGGCGAGCTTTTTTCTCAACAAATTGAAGGAAGTTTCAAACACAAATGAAAAAGTCAGAATCACCATGTGATTTCCAGCCAGGTGCCACTGAGTTCCTTCCCAGGTGACCATAAGCTTCCTAGGTAACGAAAATCTCCTATAAAAGAGAACCGGAGATCATGAATGAGAGCAGTAGATAATTGAATCCCGAAAGTAGAACATTGAACCCGAAAAAGAGCACCCAAACCCGCCAAAAGGCCCTACACAAGCAAAGGGTGCTATTCCAGCAAGGAACAACGGGAAAACTCATAGATAAACGAAGAAACTCTTTTCAAAAAGAGACTCTTTTCTCATGTGTGGCACATTTACATGTTCAAATTAAGTATTAAATGTGTATGAAAATGCTGTATGAGAATCATTATACCTAACAAAAAACTACCAGCAAAAAAACCAGCATAACCCAGCGCCAGTGACCTTCCAGGGCCAAGCTGTCACTCTACAAGAAGGGGAGCCTCTTATGAAGGAGGAAAAAACTTGAGAAAAAGGTAACAAAATTTCCAAAGTAACATAATGCTTTCCAAAAGGTACAGTGTGGCATTCATCAGGAACATTTCATCATTAGGAACATCATAGTATGATGCGTGAAAAACAGGAGATAGTTCCCAAAGAACAGAGAAATCGTTCCCCAAGACGCAGTTTAGTGTCCCCATAGACTTATTTTGGAACCAGAGCTCTTTTTGGAAAAACGCGGCCTTGTTGCAATGACCCGGAACAGAATTCCATTACCGGTGAAGAACTTTGTTCATGGCGTGAGACCTGTTTCCCCTGCGTGAGCCTGTCCAAGGTCCTGATCACTGTACAAGGCCCTGAATCAGGGATGAGGCGCCAAACAGTAATACAAGCCATAATACAGTGCCATGATAGCGTCCCAGGAGCCAGAACCGTCCAAGCCCCGTGCTCCACATAAAGGCCCTTTTCATGCGCCATAAAAACTTTAGTTCTCCAAAAAAATAATCTCCTCATAGCCTTTCCTCATGGGGCACTTTATCCATTCCTGACCGAGTTCATCCGTAACAAGCCTCTGGAAAACCTCAAGGGAAGATAAATAGGAAGAGGAGAATGAGATACAGCAAGCAATGAAAAACTGCAACATTGGAAACCCCGGAACTTTCACTCACCAGGAGAGCTATTCCCAGCCAGGAAGTTTCCCAACAGAAACAAAGTCAAATTTCCCGGACAAAAGCTTAAAAGTAACGAATTCGGACACGCATTCCCTATGGAGTTGAGTTCCGATGTGAGCTGGAGGCCCAAGTAAGGACGAAAACAAAGGGCAGTGACATCAGAATACAATGACAATGCAAGGACTCACCAAAATGCGGAGACTTCAAATTTTCAGGGAGACCTTCAAAAAGCAAAGGAGACTCCGCAAGGAGGCGACATTTTTCCTACAACACAAATTTAAAAAAAATTTAAAGAAGAATTCAAAGCATGCACTATCACGGATTTCCCTCCACGGGTCCCATGGCCACTTCCACTGACGATTCCTAGGTAACCAAAAACTCTCAGTCAAAAGAAGAACTTGAGACATATTGAATGACAGTGAATAATTGACTGAAAGTAGAACATTAAACCGTAAAAAGAGCACCTCAAACGCCTAAAAGGCTGCCTACACAAGCAAAAGGGTGCGCTTTCAGCAAGGAAAGGAAGGAAATTCAGATAAACGAAGAAACTCTTTTCTAAAGAAGGTACTCTTTTCTCAATGGTGTTACACTCATTCAATGTGGTGACATTCTCTCTAAAATAAGTTCTAGTCTTATTAACTAACCAGCGAGAACTCAGAATAAACCAACCAGAGAGAAACTTCCAGCAATAAACCAACGAGGACGAGCTGTCCACTATACACCAACGAGGAGCAGCTTGTTAAGAACGAAAAAACTTGTGAAAAAGGTAACAAAACTTCAAAGTAACATAATGGCTTTCCCCAAAGGACATTGTTCATTATCAGGAACTTTCACTCTGTGGCATATCCTATTAGAATTACGTTGAGGAAACAGGATAGTTCCCAAAGAACAGAGAAATCGGTTCCCAAGACGCAGTTTAGTTTTCCCATAGACTCATTTTGGAACCAGAGCTCTTTTTGGAAAAAACCCCAGAGCTTACGGCTTAGTTGCATTAAACGAAACTTTTCAGCATTCCGGAATGAAGCCGCTTGACCAATGGCTGTGACCGGTCATGGGGGCTGCCGTAAGTTGAATCTGCTCACCAACGGTCCTAAACCTATGTTTTAACACAGGGCCTAAAAACCGGTAGAGGTGCACAAAGCAGCTTAATACAGCTGAAATGAATAGCGTAGCCAGCTTGGATAGCCTGCCCAGGAAGCCCCGTCACACCAGTTTAAACGGGCCCCCTGTTCCAGAATGAAACGCACAGCATTGGTAGCCTTGTGGTTTATCCAAAGAAAACCAATTTAGAATTCTCCCCATAAAAATAACTTCCTGCTCGTCATAGCATTTATCACTCATGGGACTTTTGGGATTCTATCCTAAAAGACTTTCACTCTCGTAAGAAAGCCCTTAAAGGAAAAAATCAAGGGAAAGGTAATAGGAAACAGCAGGCAAGAAGAAACTTCAAGAATGAGTAACACGCAGCAAAAATTGGAAACATTAAAAGAGTATTCACTACAGGCCTAGGAGACTATTCCCAAAGAATCCACAAATTGTTTCCAGGACGGAAAGCTATAAGAAACAATAACAAGAATTCTCCCGGGGACACCAAGCTTCCACCAGTAACTGTGAATTCGGACACGCATTGGCCAGTATTAAATTCCAAAGGAAAGGCTGCAGGAAGGAAGCAGTCACCATGGAGAGGTAATTCTGAAGGAACAAGGAAAACAGGAACTCCCATGCAAAGGAGAGGACTAAAGCATAAATGAAAAGGAGACACTTTCAACAGCATTTCCAAGGAGACGATTAAAAACAAGCAAAAAGGGCAGACACCTTTTTCCAAGCATTGCGGAGCAATGTGTTTCCTCAAACAAAATTGAAAGGAGAAAGTTTTCTCACCATGAATTACAAGATGTTTCTACCATTGGACCCCAAAGCAGTGCACCACTGATACTTTCCTACTACCGTTAAAGTTCCTAGCAAACGGAACCTCAGAGCTACTGAAAATAGAGACGACTTGAGATCATTTGGACATGAAAATTAGAATAACTTGAACCCTGAAAGAGCAGCACCAGTTGAAGCCCCTTGCCATTAAAAAATGCACCCTAAACAGCCAACACGGGCCCCGCTTATTCACAAGAAAAAAGGGAGAATGACGCATTCCAGCAAGGAAACGGCAACGGGAAAATTCAAGATCAAAGAAGAAGACTGCTTTTCTAAAAGGAGGGAACTCTTTTTTCCCAATGTGTGACTTTTTACATGCTTTCCAAAGGTGAAGTTTGACATATTCTCAATAAATCAAGCTGTCTTGAAATCTTTTATTCACTATCCCACCAGAAGAAACTACCAGCAATGAAAACCAACGCAGTAACCTTGACATCTTTCCCAAGCTAACAACTCCACAGAAAAAGCGTCAGCCTTACTCATGATCCAAGGAAAAACCCGGGGGAAAAAGCGAAAATCAAAACATGTAAATTTCCAATGGAACCAATTGTTTTCCCAAAGTAACAGTAATCGCATTTACTCAGGTGAACCATGTGCCATTCAAAAGGAACATTGATCAGTCTCTAGGCATTGCACTCAGTGGGGAATGTACGTTGAAGAACGGGGAAAATGGATCACCCAAGCAAGCCAGTTAATGTTTTTCCCATTGGGACTGCAGTTTGAGGAAGTCTCCCAGGAAGACTTTTTTTTTCCAAACGAAACAGAGGCTCTCGGGCCTTGTTGTCAAATGAATCCGCAGAGCCATTGTATTCGGTATTTGATGCCCGTGTAAACAGAGGAAACTTTTCAGCATTCACCGGTGAATGAAGCCTGTTGGTGACCAATGGCTGGGGAAACTGGTTCCAGTGGGGGAGCACGTGAGGTTGCACTCTGGTCACCAACGCTCCCTGCCTTTGTGTATAACAGGGACGCTCTGAGAATCAGGGATGAGGGTGCACAAAGCCAGCTTAATACAGACTGCCAATGAATAGCAGTGCAGCGCACGCTTGGATAGCCTGTCCCCAGGAAGTCCCCTACCACCATTTAAACCAGGCTCTCTGCTTCTTCAGAAGAAACAGCACAGCATTGTAGTCTATTAGGTTTCTGCCTAGGGAACACAATTTAGAATTCCCCTAAACAAATAATGCTCTCCTGCTCGTCACTGGGGAGCACTTATATCCCCATTGGGGCACTATGTATCGCAGATTCTATCCGAAAAAACCGGACGTTTCACTCTCGTAAGCAAAGGCCCTCTAGGAAGGAACACAAATCAAGGGAAAAGTGAGAATGAGGTATTAAGCAGGCAGCAAAAAATACTAGATAGCAATGAGATAAACTGCGGCCCCAATTTGGAAACCACTTCACAAGGAAGATACCTATTCACTACAGGCCTAGAGAGGCTATTCCCAACAGCAATCCACAGGAATTTTTCCCGGACAGGAAAAGGTTAAAGAAACAAAATACAGAATTCTCCCGGGACAAAAACGCTTTCCACCAGTAACTGTGAATGTCTAAATCACGCATTGTGGCCCAGTGGAGTTGAGCTTTCCTGAATGTAAAAGGCTGACGAGACGCACAGCCAAAGCAGTCACCATGGAGGAATATACATGAATGGGAACAAGTGACAAAGGAACAAACCCATGCACCAATGCCTTAGAGTACTCAATGCCAGTAAAGGACAGGGCAGAAACCTTTTACACACCATTTTCCAAGGGATTCGCATTCAAAACAAGCACAAGGAAGGCAGACACTCTTTTTCGTCAATGCGATTGGCGGAGCAATTGTTTTTCCCTACAACACAAAAATTAAAAGGAGAAAGATTTCAGAATGAAACCAGTGAATTCACCAAGTCATGAATTCGTATTTATTTGGAGTTCCAGGGCCCACCGGGTGGCACCACTGAGCTGCACTTTCCCATAGTGCCCGATTAAAGTCTTCCTAGGTCAAACAGAAGAACTCTGCAGAGCATAACTGAAAATGAGAAGACGTTTAGACTCATGTATTGGAGCATGCAGAAAGTTAGAATAACATTGATATCCCAAAAAATGCAGCACACAGTTGAAGACCCGTCTCCCAAGAAAGATGCACCCTCACAACAAGCCTAACACGGGCCGTCTGCGCTTATTCAGAAAGGCAAACGGGAAATGACTGCATTTCCGCATAGGAAAGGGCAACGGGAAAACTTCATAGTATTCAAAACAAAAGCAAGTACTGCTTTTAAAGTGAGTTTAGCACCATTTTACTCAGTGTGTGGCACAATTTACATGCTCATTCCAAAATTAAGTATTGCAATGCTCTGCTTTTAAAATCAAGCTGTACCTTGAGAATCATTTATTACACCTACACCAAGCAAAAAAAAATACCAGCAAATACAAACCAACGCAGTAGACCTTGCCATGGCTTTCCCAACTGATACACACTCAAACAGGAGCGAACCCCAGCTCTTACTCATACATGCCAACGGAGGAGCAACTGCTTTGGTGGAAGAGGAACAGGTAAAATCAAAACATTGTAAATTAATAGGTGAACAAAATGCTTTCCCAAAAGTAACAGTGAATCGGTCATTTCACTCAGGGTGGCACATTGTTGGCTTAATTACAGGAAACTTTCATACAGCTCTGCTAGGCATATGCACTCAGTGTAGTATGATGTACGTTGAAGAGAAACAGGGAGAATCAGGTATCACACCAAAGACACAGCCAGTATAATTTTTCCCCATTCAGTGACGTGCAGTTTGAGGAATGCCTCCCATGGAAGCCCTTTATTTTCCGGAAACAAAACAGAGGCCTGGCCTTGTTGGCAAATGAACCCGCAGAGCCATTGTTTTCCCAAGATGCCCGGAAAAAGGAAATTTCCATTCACCGGTGAAAAGCCCTTGTTCCCCAAATCGGTGGAGACCTGGTTCCAGTCAGGCTGCACGTGAAGTTGCACTCTGCTCACCAAACGGCCCTGACTACTACAGCGGAACAAGGGACGCTCTGAGAATCAGGGATGAGAGCATGAAAACCAGCTTAATACAGACTGCAATGAATAGCAGCAGCGCACGCTTGATAGCCTGTCCCCAGGAAGTCCCCGTCACCACCAGTTTACACAGGCTCCCGTGCTTCTTCAGCAATGAAAACGGCACAGCATTTGTAGTCCTTACTGGTTTCGTTGCCATAGGGAAAAACAATTTAGAATTCTCCCCATAAAAAATAATGCTCCCCTTCGTCACTGGGGAGCACTTATATCACTCATTGGGCACTTTGTATCGCAGAGTTCTATCCGTAAACGACGTTTCACTCTCGTAAGCAAAGGCCCTCTAAGGGAAGGACACAAATCAAGGGGAAAGAGTGAGAATGAGGTATTACAGCAGGCAGCAATGAAGAATACTAGTCATAGCAATGAGATAACACTGCAGCACACATTTGGCACACACTTCACCAAGGAAGATGCCTATTCACTCACCTAGGAGAGGCTTTTCCCCAAACAGCAATCCACAGTGCAATTGTTTTCCCAGGACAGGAAAGCTATAAAGAAAGTATAACAAAGAATTCTCCCGGGGCACACACAACGCTTTCCCCCAAAACTTTTTCTGAGATCACGCATTGGGGTTGGAGTTGAGCTTTCCTGAATGTAAAAGGGCTGACGACCAAAGCCAAAGCAGTCCCATGGAGATCGTAATATATGCGGGGAAAACAAGTGACAATCAGGAACTACCCCATGCACCAATGCCTTAGAGACTAAAGGCCAGTAAAGGACAGGGCAGCAACTTTTCAAACATTTTCCAAGGGAGATTCCATTCAAAAAGCAAAAGGGAAAGGCAGACAGCTCTTTTTCGTAAATGCGATTGGCGGATCAATTGTGTTTCCTAAACACAAATTTGAAAAAAAAAAAGAAAATTCAGAATGCACCCAGTAAATTCACCGAGTCATGCATTCTTACTCTACTGTGGATTTCCCCATGGCCCCCGGGTGGCACCACTGAGCTGCACTTTCCCATACGTGACCGATTAAAGTTTTCCCTAGGTCAAACAGAAGAACTCTGCAGAGCATAACTGAAAATGAGAAGACGATGTGAGACTCATTATTGGAGCATGCCCCAAGTTAAAATAACATTGATAACGTGAAAGAGTGCAGCACACAGTTCAAGACCCGTCTCCCAAGAAAGATGCACCCTCACAACAAGCCTAACACAGGCCGTCTGCGCTTATTCAGCAAGGAAAAGGGAGAATGACTGCATTTCGAGCATAGGGAAACGGCAACGGGAAAAACTTCACAGTATTCAAACGAAAGCAAAGTACTGCTTTTCTACAAGTGAGTGTGTAGCACTCATTTTTCTCAATGTGTGGCACAATTTACATGCTCATTCCAAAAGTGAAGTTTTGGGCATATCGCTCTGCTATGATAAATCAAGCTGTACCTTGAGAATCATTTATTACCCCGTACACCCAGCAAGAAGAAAACTACCAGAAATAAAACCAACGCAGTAGACCTTTGACATGGGTTTCCAAGCTGATACACACTCACAACGAGGGAGCGAGCCTGTCAGCTCTTACTATATGCCAACGGAGGAAGCAACTGCTTTGGATGGAAGAGGAACAGGTAAAATAAAAAACATTGTAGAATTCAATAGGTGAACCAATAATGCTTACCCAAAAGAAACAGTGAATCGGTCATTTCACTCAGGGAGGCACCATCATTTTGGCATTTTATACAGGAAACATTTTTTAACAGCTGCTAGGATATGATCAGTGTATTGAGAGAAGAGAAACAGGAGAAACGGGTATCACACCAAAGCCCGGCCAGTTATAACGGTTAAT
>JAPVLO010004616.1:0-14170 GCA_027257055.1 Cephalopachus bancanus | reverse complement strand
TGATGAATTTTTCTCTTCTTTTCATCATGTGGTTCTTATCACTTCTCTGAAGAGTCATGGGACTTGCAGCTGGTCTTGGTCCCCTTTGGGTGCTGAGAAAACTGTCTCTTGGTTTACTCCATAGGCGAAACCTGCACCATTTCTCCATAGGAGAAACTCACTCTAGCTGCCTTACACCAGTCATCTTAATCTCCTTTATTTCTTCTTTAAAGTTTCCTGTGATCATATTTTATTTTCCTTTTCTTTTATATTAGTTTATTCATCATCAATTATATAAATTATTATATAAATTATTATGGAATCACTTATGGAATCACTTGAAACCACACAATTAAAGGTAATAAATTTAGTAATATAAGTAAGGCTCAATAATTTCAACTTGTAAGAATAATTTGTAGCATACAGTCATACCATGAGATTAAAAAATGTGCCATTTATAAATTAGCAAACAGTTACCCAGATATAGAGTGGAGCTGAGACCAGTGGGCATAAGAAAAACTTAGAAAGGTGGACTGGAGTTTGTCAAAGAAAATCAGTCTATCCTGCAATTTTTCAAGGGATGAGTCATACTCTCTTGTTCACTTTGATCTGATTTTAGTGTTAAAATATAGTAGGCTATTAAATCAGCAAGAGAATCTAGGAAGAAAATAGTGCCACAATGACATATACAACTTTATCCTATACTGCACTTATGCAAATTTTAATTAAATAGTTCTTGAGGTTAGGCTTTTGTTTACAGTTTATTTATTTATTTACTTATTTTATTTATTTTTTTTGAGTTGGAGTCTCACTCTGTCGCCCAGACTGGAGTGCAGTGGCCACTCCCGGCCACCGCAGCCTCGACATGCTGGGTTCCGGCGATCCTTCCGCCTCAGCCTTCCAGTAGCCAGAATTACAGGCATGCACTACCACGCCCGGCTGATTTTGTGATTTTATTGTTGAGATGAGGTCTCGCTGCCCAGGCGGGTCTCGAACCCGCAGGCTCAGGCAATCCACTCACCTCAGCCTCCCAAAGGCACGGGATTACAGGCTGAGCCACCAAGCCTGGCTAGTTTATTTATTTTTAATTAAGCTTTGACTTGATAAAATTGTGAAATCTCATGCAGTTGCAAGGGAAAATACAGAATGAATCAATGTACCCTTTACCCAGATTCTTCCAGTGGTAACGTCATACAAACTATAGTTCAATATCACAACCAAAATACTGGCATTGATACTTTCAAGGCACAGAACACTTCCATCACCAAAAAGATCACTGATGGTGCTCTTTTGTAACCACACCCATTCCTTTTCCGTTAACATCACCATCATCGTCATCTTAAACCTTGACAACCACTAATTTTTCTTCATTTCTATAACTTTTTCATTTCAAGGATGTCATACATGGAATCATACAATATGTAACTTTTGGATATTAGCTTTTTCTTAGTGAGCATAATTTTATAGCCATTCAAGTTGTTGCGAGTATGTTACTGTCATCACATCGTATAAAGGGTACATGCTGTTGATTTGACCTTGATCACCTGGCTGGAGGTGGTATTTTTCAGGCTTCTCTATGGTAAGGTTATTCTTTTTGAATCCTCATTTCCATACTGTACTCTTTGGAAGGAAGCCACCATGTACATCCCCCACTTAAGAAATGAGGAGTAATTTTCTACCTCTGGGAGGATGGAGTTTCTAAAAAATTACTTGGACTTCTTTTGCATAGGATATTTGTTTCTTCTCTCTTACTGACTTATTTAATCATTTATTAATATAGGCAAGTATTCATGGATACTTATTTTACACTTTAGGTTATAATGCAATATGACTTTATTTTTTGCATGTGTAGGTTAAAAAAACTTTCAAATTGTTTTCCAAAGTACATTCCTATAAGTGATATACAGTGATTCAATTTCCCTGTGTCCTTGTTAGAATTTGGTGCTAACAGTTTTTTTTATTTGAAAGATGTGAGGTACAATTCAGGATTAGGTACATAAGTGGTAATCAAAATTTTAGTCATAATAGTTGTGTAGTAGTATTTCAATGAGAATCTCACTTTCATTTGACTAATAATGTTAACATATTTTCACGTACTTTCCATCTGTGTAGTCTCTGGTACAATGTTACTTCATGTCTCTTGCCCATTTTTAATTGTATTATTATTTTTAACTATTAAGTTTTTTAAATTTAGAGGGTACATGTGTACATTTGTTACATGGGTATATTGCATCATGGTGAGGTTCTGGTTTCTATTGAACCCATTGCCCAAATACACAACAGGTAGTTGTATAACCCCCCCTTCTTCTTTTTTTTCCCCTCCTTCTCCTTTTTAGGTGTCCCCAATGTTTGTTCTCATCTTTACATCTGTGTACTCAGTGTATGGCTTCTACTTATAAGTGGAACATGTGGTATTCAGTTTTCTGTTTCTGATTTAATGTGCTTAGAATACTCGTCTCCAGTTGCATCCCTGTTGTAGCAAAGTTCATGAATTCAGTCATTTTTTACGACTGCATAGTATTCCACAGTGTATATGTATCACATTTTCTTTCTTCAGTCAACCATTGATGGACGTCTACATTGGTTCCATATCATTGATACTGTAAGGAGTGCTGTAAAAAATGTGTGAGTACAGGTAACTTTTTGGTAAAATGATTTGTGTTCCTTTGGGTAGAAAGCAGTTTGGAAATTTCTCAAATAACTAAAGATGGTAGTTTTATCTTTAGTTATTTGAGAAATTTCCAAACTGCTTTCTACTGGGCTTAACTAGTTAACATTCCCACTGGCAGTGTAGGAACGCTTTACTTCTCTTGCAATCTCACCAACATCTGTTATTTTGTGAGTTATTAATAAGAACCAATCTGACTGGTGTGAAATGGTTTCTCATTGTGGTTTTGATGTGCATTTCTCTGATGATTAGTGGTATTGACCATTTTTAAATATGTTTATTGACCACTTATGTCTTCTTTGAAAAGTGACTGTTCATGTCTTTTGTTCACTTTTTAATGAGATTACTTGTTTTTTTGGTCAATTCATTTAAGTTTCTTATGTATTTTGGATATTAGTTCTTTGTTGCAAGTATATAAAAATGTATATTCTATACATTGCTTGCTCAGTTGACAGTATTTTTTGGTGTACAGAAGCTCTTTATTTTAATTAGGTACCATTTGTCAATTTTGGTCTTTATTGCATTTGCTTTTGAGGATTTGGTCACAATTTCATTGGCTAGACCGATGTCTAATAGACTGTCCCTTAGGCTCTTTTTTTTCCCTAGTATTTTTACAGTTTGGGGTCTTAATTGTAACTCGAATTCATTTTTAGTTCATGTTTTATATGGTGATAGAAAGAGATCCAGCTTCATTCTTCTGCATATGGTTAAACAATTATCCCAGTACTATTTATTGAATAGATTTTCCTTTCATCAATGTTTATTTTAATCAATTTTGCCAAAGATAAGTTGGTTGTAGGTGAGTTACTTTATTTCTGGGTTCTCTATTGTGTTCCATTGGTCTATGTGTCATTTTTGGGTACTAGTACCATGCTGTTTTTTTACTGTGGCCTTGCAGTAAATTCCAAAGTCTAGAATGTAATGCCTCCAGCTTTGTTCTTTTAGCTTAAAATTGCTTTCACTATTCAAGTGCTTTTTAATCTCATAACAAACAAACAAGCAAACAAATAAAACCTGAAAGATAACCACTCATTCATTCACATACACACATAAACAGAAAACAAAACAAAAAAAAATGAAAGAAGAAAAACCAAAAAAAAGAAGAAAGAAAAAAGTGAAAAAAAGGGAGGGGGATCAAGATCAAACCCTCCTATACATATTCATGCACAAAGGAAAAGAAAAAATGGTTCCAGTAAGATGGCGATGGCATAGGTGGACTTGTGAGATTATCCGAACGTGAGTTCCCCAAAAGACTCTTACTTTTCTTCCCCCATCCCCCTCCCCACCGCCAGCCGCACTAGTCCGAGGCCCAGGGACCTTCGGATATTGCAGCCTCTGGCTGCTGCTGTTCCACCATACGCGACTCCCGCCGGCACAGGAGTCTTGGTTTTTGGTTCCCTCCCTGGCTACATCGTCTCTCACCCGGCACCCAGCACCAAGCTGCCCATCACTCAGGGAGGCTCTGGGCACCCGCCCCTCAGAGACACCGGTCCCATTCCTGGCTGAAGTACCCTGTGGGGGACCCAGGGCCACTCTCACCACTCACTGCCTGCCCTTTGAAGCTGTGGAGCTCTGGAGCCTCTGGGCCCACCCTGGCTCAGGCACTCAGCATGTGACCCCAAGCTTGGGGACCCAGACAAATGGAGAGAAACAATCTGCGAAAATGAAACTACCACCTCGGTCATTCTCCAGGAAGAGATTTGCATTGCCCCAGCCACCTACCAACAACCCCCACCTTGGTTCCTAAGGTAACATCGCTAAACAGGAGACAAAGCTCCACCTCTACGCTGAATCAGACAAAAGCAACTAAGCATCGCAAGCCTCCCAGGCAGCAGGCTAAAAAAAAAAAAACCAAACAAACAAATGCAAACTGCAAGTAAATCTAGCTGCCTGCAATTAAAAACAAAGGGGAGAGGCTGGAGATCAGAGCTGAAGTCACTTTAGTCTGATCTCTTATTTTGACTTTTGATTTTATCATTTGGACTGTTTGTTTTGATCACTTTTGTTGTTTGATTCTGACTTACACTGTTTCATGATTTTATTGGTCTGTCTCTGTGTAGCTACCAGTATTCTTTAGGGAATCTTTCTTACGTGTTTTTTTTTTTCATTTCTCTCCAGCCTTGTGTCTCTTTCTCACCTGATAGTTGGTATGTATGTCTGTTTTCCCTCTTGCTCTTCTTTCTTTCTAACTTCCTATTGACTCCCCTTCATCCATTATTATCCTCTTTTATACCTACATTTAATCTAGGGACCAAGACTACATACCACTGCATGGAAAGATTGTAAGGCAGTGGGAAATAGGTTCCTCTGTGCTCATACACCTGTTGGTGGATGCTAGAATCAGCATATACATTCTGAACCACAGTCAAACCTGCAAAAAGTACAGCCCGCAGCCCACACTCCAACCTCAAAAGTGAACAAAGACAGAAGACCCTCATAAGGAAGAACAGGATATTGCACACCTTCTTTCAAAAACACAATTAAAGAAGGGGAGGGAAAGAGGGAGAGAGAAAAATCTACATAAATGAAGAAAAAAACAAAAGAGGAGTATGGGTCTCTCCCAGACCCCTAGGAGGGCAGACACTGAGAAAACTGACTTCAGAATGCAAACAATGAAGAGCCCCCAGAATGAAGGGTCTCAAACTACAAACCTAGATATTAAGACATTAATGGAGAGATTAAAAAGAATTGATGAGACACAAGAAGAAACTAGAAAGAAGCTGATATCTGAGATAACAGTAATAAAGAATACTGTGAATGAAATAAATAACAAATTGATAAGCATGGAAAGCAGAATTACCCAAGAGAAGAAAGAATCTCAGAGCATGAGGACCAAAGTATAACTAACCCAAACTCTTAAAAACACAGAAAATAAGCTCAAAAAAACAGAACAAAACCTTCAAGAGATGAGCGATTACTTCAAGAGACCTAACCTAAGAGTAATTGACCTTCCTGAGGCAGAGAGACAGAGACCACACTAGAACAAACTTTCCATGAGCTCATTCAAGAAAACTTCCCTTATCTAATCAGTGATGCAAAAATTCAAACACAAGAGATTCAGAGAGCCCCTGAAAGACCACAAATGAGAAGACCAACTCCTAGACACATAATAATTTGCCTAAACAAAGTAGGCATAAAAGAAAAAATCCTAAAGGCAGCAAGAGAAAAAGGCCAGATCACCTACCATGGAAGACCAATCAGAACAGCAGCAGATTTATCTACAGAAACCCTGCAGACTAGGAGAGCTTGGAACCCTATCTTCAAAGTCCTAAAAAATAAACAATTTCAACCAAGAATAACCTACCCGGCCAAGTTAAGCTTCATCAGCGAGGGAGAATTAAAATCTTTCCCAGATATCCAATTTCTAAGAACTTACGCTGCCACCAAACCACCTCTACATGAAACACTTAAGAAAGTACTAAACACAAAAGAAAAGGAAAAAAGAACAACGTTCTTCACAAGAGTACAGGAAAAAGAATAAAATACACACGAACCAACCCCCAAGCCAAAAGAAAGACAAAAAAAAAGTGGAAGAACAACAACTCTAACAGAACTCTATGATAGGGAAGAACTCTCACATTTCAATAATTAGCCTGAATGTGAATGGACTAAATGCACCACTGAAAAAACATAGAAGGGCAAAATGGATAAAATATCACCAGGCAACAATATATTGCCTTCAAGTGACCCACCTCCCTAGAAAGGACATACACAGACTCAAAGTAAGAGGATGGGAAACAAATTTTCAGGTGAAGTGGAACACAAAAGAAAGGAGGAGTCGTGAACCTAATTTCAGACAAAATACCATTTAAGCTATCAACAATTTAAAAAGATACAGAGGGCCACTAAATAATGATAAAAGGTTCACTTCACCAACAAGAAATATCTGTCTTAAACATATATGCACCCAACATAGGTGTGCCAACTTTCATAAAGCAACTTCTAGGAAAACTAAAGAAAGATATTGACTCTAACACCATCATAACTGGGGACTTTAATACCCCACTCACAACCCTAGACAGATCATCAGGCTAAAAAATCAGCAATGAGTTCCGGAACCTCTATGTGACTCTTGACCAAATGAACTTAATTGATTCCTACAGAACACTCCATCCAAAGACCACAGAATACATATTCTACTCATCACTGCATGGAACGTATTCTAAGATCGACCGAATACTCGGCCATAAAACAAGCATAAGCAAATTTAAAAGGACCGAAATTTTACCAAGCACCTTGTTGGACCACAGTGGGATAAAAATAAACATTAACACCAACAACGTCCCCCCAAAACCCACAAAGACATGGACACTAAACAGCATGACTTCTGGGTCAATGATGAAATCAAAACAGAGATCAAAGATACCTGGAAACAAATGAAAATGAAGAGACATCTTACCAAAATCTCTGGGATGCCATGAAAGCCGTAGTAAGAGGGGAATTTATATCCCTACAAATGCACATGGAGAAAATGGAAGGATCACAAATTAACAGCCTAACAAGCCACCTAGGGAAAATGGAAAAGCAAGACCACAAAAACCCTAATTTCAGCAGAAGAATCCAGATCACCAAACTAAAAACCCAAATCCAGGACATAGAAGACAAAAAGATAATATAAAAAAATCAATGAAACAAAAAGCTGTTTCTTTGAAAGGATAAACAAGATCGATGGTCCCCTAACTAGACTGACCAAGAAAAAAAGAGAAAAAACCCAAATAAGCACAATCAGAAACACAAAAGATGAAGTCACATCTGACCCTGAAGAAATACTAAAGATCATTAGAGACTACTACGTACACTTGTATGGATACAAACTTGAAAACCTTAAGGGAATGGAGGACTTTCTGACATCCTGCCTAGGTTGAAACACACAACCTGCCTAGGTTGAAACAAGAAGAAATTGAGACCCTAAATAGACCAATAACAATCAAGGAAATCAACTACGTAATGAAAAAACTACCTACACAAAAACCCCTAATCCAGATGGCTTTCCAGCAGAATTGTACAAGATATTTAAGGAGGAGCTGATACCAATCCTACTGAAGGTATACCAGGTGATTGAAAAACATGGAACTCTCCCCAAATCATTTTACGAAGACAGCATCACTTTGATACCCAAGCCATGTAAAGATCCAACAAAGAAAGAGAACTACAGTCCAATATCTTTGATGAACACAATGCTACAATTCTCCACAAGATCCTAGCAAACCAGATTCAAAAATACATCTCAAAAATCATCCATATGACCAAGTAGGCTTCATCCCTGGGATGCAAGGCTGGTTCAACATTCGTAAAACCATAAAAGTAATTAAATACATCAACAGGTATCAAAAGAAAAACCACATGATTATATCATTAGATGCAGAAAAAGCTTGTGATAAAATCCAGCACCCCCTCTTGATAAAAACCCTCGAACATCTAGGCATACAGGGAACATACCTCAAAATAGTAAAAGCCCTCTATGAGAAACCCACAGCCAGTATACTCCTAAACGGACAAAAATTGGAACCATTTCCCCTGAAAACTGGAACAAGACAAGGATGCCCACTCTCACCCCTCCTGTTCAACACAATATTGGAAGTCCTGGCTCTAGTAATCAGAGAGAAGAAGGCAATCAGGGGTATCTGAATAGGAAAAGAGGAAGTCAAGCTATCTCTCTTTGCAGATGATATGATTGTGTACCTTGAAAACCCAAGAGAATCTGTCAAAAACCTCCTTACACTGATAAAGGCCTTTGGCAAAGTCTCAGGATACAAAATAAATGTGCAAAAGACAATCGTATTTCTTTACAGCAATAATAAACAAACAGAAACCCAAATAAAAAACACAATTTCATTCACAATAGCCACAAAAAAGAATGAAATATCTTGGCATCTTCCTAACCAGAGACATGAAAGACCTTTACAATGAAAACTACAAAACACTGCTCAAAGAAATCAAAGATGACACAAACAAGTGGAAAAATATCCCATGCTCATGGATTGGAAGAATCAACATTGTGAAAATGTCCATCTTAGCTAAGGCAATCTACAAATGCAACGCAATACCCATCAAATTACCAGCAACATTCTTCTCAGACCTAGAAAAAACAACACAGGAATTCATATGGAAACACAAATGTCCAGGAATAGCCAGAACAATTCTCAGCAAAAGAAACAAAGCAGGTGGTATCACATTACCAGACTTCAAACTTTACTATAAAGCTACAATCATCAAAACAGCTTGGTATTGGTATAGGAACAGGCATATAGATCAATGGAATAGAATTGAGATTCAGAAGCAAAACCTCAATTTCTCAACCAACTCATCTTTGACAAAGCCTCCACCACCTACCACTGGGGACAGGAGAGTCTATTCAGTAAATGGTGCTGGGAAAACTGGATGACCACATGCAGAAGATTGAAACAGGACCCCTATCTATCCCCATACACAAAAATTAACTCCAAATGGATCAGAGACCTAAATGTAAAACCTAAAACCATAAGAACCTTAGAAAATGAAGGACATACCCTCATGGAAATCAGAACTGGCATCCAATTCCTGAACAAAACCCGAAACCCACAGGTCATAAGAGAGAAGATAGACAAGTGGGACCTTATTAAACTGACAAGCTTCCGCAAAGCCAAAGAAACCATCAAGAGAGCAGGGAGACAGCCTACAGACTGGGAAAAAGTATTTGCCAACTCCAGGTCTGACAAAGGCTTAACATTTTGGATCTACAAGGAACTCAAACGTGCTGAAAAGAAAAAAAAAACAACCCCATTATAAAATGGGCCAAAGATATGTACAGACACTTCACAAAGGAGGACATCTGAGCCTCCAACAGACACATGAAGAAATGTTCAACCTCACTAATCATCAGGGAGATGCAAATCAAAACCACACTGAGATACCACCTAACTCCAGTCAGAATGGCAATTATCAATAACTCAAAAAATAACAGCTGCTGGAGAGGGTGTGGTGAAAAGAGAACACTTCTACACTGTTGGTGGGAGTGTAAATTAGTGCAACCTCTGTGGAAAGCAGTGTGGCATTTCCTAAAACCTCTAAATATCAACCTCCCATATGACCCCGCAATCCCCCTACTGGGAATATATCCTGAAGAACTCAAATCACTCTATAAAAAAGATACCTGCACACGTATGTTTATCGCAGCTTATTCACAATAGCAAGAACCTGGAAGCAACCATGCTGCCCATCAAAAGAGGACTGGATTAAAAAATGTGGTATATATACATGTTGGAATATTACGCAGCTATAAAAAAGAACAAAATCATGAATTTCGCAGCAACCTGGATGGAGCTAGAGTCTATAATACTGAGTGATCTCTCACAGAAACAAAGATCTGAGTATCACATGTTCTCACTCATATAGTGGACCTTGAACATCCAATGTAATACTATAAGAAAATGACTGACAGTGGTGGGAAACTATGGGGGGGGGGGAGATGGGATTAACGGTAGTAAATATCTGTCTCTGGACAGGGAAACACCTCTTATCAACAAGGGTGCCTGAACGAAACGTATTTGTATGCCTAACCCTTAACTGCTCCTCACAATATCATAATAAAAAATATTGATTATAAAAAAATGAAAAGAAAAAAAATAAAACAAAAACAAACAAAACCCAAATAACAACCTACCCTCTTGTGGCAGGCTCTGTAATTGTTCCTTTTTGCTGCTCACAGGTAAGCCCCTCGGCAGTCTTCTGCAGAGCTGCTGCCTTCATCCCAGACTCGTCAGTGTCCAACCTGGGGAAGGAGAAGGATGTGATGGGTGTGGGTGGGGCTTCAGTCCTCCCCTCCCACCCTCATATGGCCAGGGGATCGCCTCTGGTGGGACGGTGTGGGACTGTCTCTTCCCCAGGTGTTGGCGGGGGGCACCTTAGCCAGGCCTACCTTAGAATAGAGTTCTCCTATTGCTATTGATGTCCAGACAACTAAGAAAGATGGAATTCTCCCTGAATCATTTTACGAAGCTAACATCACACTGATACCCAATCTGGGTAAAGATCCAACAAAAAACAGAAACCTGCAGGCAAAATATCCCCAATGAACACAGATGCAAAAATTCTCAATAAGATTCTAGTAAATTGGATCCAACATCACATCTCAAAAATCATACATCTTGATCAAGTAGGCTTCATCCCTGGAATTTAGGTGGTCAGCATCTGCAAGGCCATATATGTAATTAAATATATCAACAGATGTAAAAACAAGAACCACATGATTGTATCATTAGGTGGAAAAAACTTTTGATAAAAGTTTTTCTTGATTAAAAAAAACCCTCAATCACATAGGCATAGAGGGCTCATACCTCAAAACAGTGTCATCTAAAACAAACTCACTGACAGTATTTTGCTAAATGGACAGAAACTGGAAGCATTTCCCCAGAAAACCGGAATGAGAAAAGGCTGCTCATTCTCATCGCTCCTGTTCAACATTGTGTTGGAAGTTCTAGCTAGATCAATTACAAAAGGGTAATCAGGGGTATCCAAATAGAAAAATAGGAAGTCAAGTTATCCCTCTTTGCTGATGATATGATCCAATACCTTGAAAATCCAAGAGAATCAGCCAAAAACCTCCTTGCACCAAAAAAGGAGTTATCAAAGTCTCTGGGTACAAAATAAATGTGAAAAAGACAGTTGCATTCTTAAATACCAATAACAGGCAGAGAACCAAATAAAAAGCACAATCCTATTCACAATAACCACACACACACACACACACACACACACACACACACACACACACACACACACAATAAAATAAAATATCTTGGGATCTTCTTATCCAGAGAAGTGAAAGACCTTTATGATGAAGACTACAAAACACTGCTCAAAGAAATCCAAGAAGGACAAACAAATGGAAAAAGATTCTATGCTCCTGGATGAAGAATCAACATTGTTAAATGTTCATCTTACCAAAGGCAATTTAATTTACAGATTCAGCACAATACCCATTAAATTAGCAACATCATTCATCTCAGATCTGGAAATAACAATATAGAAATTCAAATGGAACACAAACAACCAAAACAATCCTCATCAAAAGAAACAAAGCAGCAGGTATTACACTTCCAGACTTTAAACTTTACTATACGGCTACAATAATCAAAACAGCCTGATATTGGCACAAGAACAGGCATAAGGACCAGTGGAACAGGATAGAGATTCCAGAAGCAAGCCTCAATTTCTCAACCAACTTATCTTCAACAAAGCCGCCACCAACAACCACTGGGAAGAGGAGAACCTATTCAGTAAATGGTGCTGGGAAAACTGACTGATCAAATGCAGAAGAATGAAACAGGACTGCTACCTATCATCATACACAAAAATCAACTCTAAATGGATAAGAACTATAAGAATCTTAGAAAATGCAAGAGACACCCTTATGGAAAAAGTAGTAGGCAACCAACTTCTTATCAAAACTCCTGGTGTCCATGCCATAAAAGATAAATAGTGGGACCTCATTAAACTGAAAAGCTTCTGGAAAGTCAAAGACACCATCAAGAGAGTGGGGAGAGAGCCCACCGAATGGGAAAAAATATTTGCCAACTATATATCTGACAAAGCCCTAACCTCCAGAATCTACAAGGAACTCAAATGTTCTGAAAGGAAAATAACAGTCCCCTTAAAAAATGGGCAAAATAAATGAAAAGACAGTTCTCAAAAGAAGATATATGGGCAGCCAACAGACACATGGAAAAGTGCCCAGCCTCTCTCATCAGAGAAATGCATATCAAAACCATATTGAGACACCACCTAACCCCAGTAAGAATGGCCATCATTAATAAAACAACGAAACAATAGATGCTGACAAGAGTGTGAAGAAATGAGAACACTTTTACACTGCTGGTGGGAATGCAGACTAGCTCAAACTCTATGTAAAACAGTGTGGTGGTTTATAAAATAACCAGAAATTGACTTTCCATATGACCCAGCAATCTCTTGACTGGGAATATAGTCAGAGGAATTCATATCATTCTACAAAAAAGATACATGCACATACCCACACTCACATGTTTATTGCGGCACTGTTCACAATAGCAAAGTCATGCTGCCCATCAAAACTGGACTGGATAAAAAACATGTTACATTTGCACAGTGGAATATTATGCAGCCATAAAGAAGGATAAACACATGGAGTTTGCAGCGACTTGGATGAACTTACAGTTTATCACATTCATTGGTCTATCACAGAAACTAAGAGCAGAGTACCATATGTTCTCACTCATAAGCGAACCCTGAACATGCACCATAATACTGTGAGAAAGGGATTGGCCATATTGGGACACTACCAGGATGGGGAGGAACACAACATCAGCAAGGGTACCTGATCTCAAACCAGGCAAAGTGGGGACCAAGGGAGGCCCAAACTTTACCAGTATGATGTCCACTTGTATACCGAATCCCGAATTGAACCCCACATCTTTAAAATAAAATATACAAAATAAATAAAAAAAAAAATAAACTATGGAAGCGGGCGGGCGCGGTTCTCTCCAGAATGACTGACCTATTTTGGCTCAGTTCACCGCTGGGGTGACTCGAAGGCGTGAAGGGTCAGCGGGCGAGTTGTGGGTCATGGCGGTGGCAGCTCGCTGTGGCGCTTCCTGCCCTTGGGACGTGGAGCCGTCTTGGGGGCTCGGCTCCCTGCGGGAACTTCCGGCAGCCACGGGCATTGCGGCCCCTGGCGACTCCGCGGCTCCGAGGTTCCCCCCCCACCCCGGCCCACTCTCGCTGCTCCCTACCGGGTAATGGGAAACCCAGGAACTTTGAAAAAAGGCCTGTTGGTCTCAGTCTTGTCTTATTTGGGTTTTGAAACTTATCAAGTCATTTCTCGGGCTCTGTGGGTCATGCCACAGCCAAAGTTGAAGAAATCCTTGAACAAGCAGACTACTTGTATGAAAGTGGAGAAACAGAAAAACATTATCAGTTGCTATCCCAGTACAAGGAAAGTGATGATGCAGAGTTACTGTGGCGTTTGGCACGGGCATCACATGATGTAGCTCAACTTAGCAGAACCTCAGAAGAGGAGGAAAAAACTATTGGTGTATGAAGTCCTAGAGTACGCAAAAAGAGCACTAGAAAAAAATGAGTCAAATTTTGCAGCTCATAAGTGGTATGCAATCTACGTTAGTGATGTTGGAGATTATGAAGTCATCAAGGTTAAAATTGCAAATGCATACATTATCAAGGAGCATTTTGAGAAAGCAACTGAACTGAACCCTAAAGATGCCACTTCAATTCACCTTATGGGCATATGGTGCTATACATTTGCTGAAATGCCTTGGTATCAAAGAAGAATTGCTAAAATGCTGTTTGCAACTCCTCCTAGTTCCACCTATGAGGAGGCCTTAGGCTACTTTCACAGGGCAGAACAAATGGATCCAAACTTCTAAAGCCAAAACTTGCTTCTTTTAGGAAAGACATACTTAAGACTTCACAACAAAAAGCTTGCTGCTTTCTGGCTAATGAAAGCCAGGGACTATCCAGCACACACAGAGGAGGAGAAGCAGATACAGA
>JAPVLO010004615.1:0-28292 GCA_027257055.1 Cephalopachus bancanus | reverse complement strand
GATTCCTCATGGCTTTTTGCATACAGTCACACTCTTCTCCCCTCAGGCACCTTCACAGTCTGGACTATGATACCCCCTCACAAACCCTCTTCTTTTCTTGGACCCCAGCCTCACTTCTCTGTCCTGGGAAACCCTGAGCTCCTGTCCCTTCCATGAACCCTATGCCAACTCCTCCTCTTCCTGATGGGAGAAGATAGGCTTAAACTGGAGGTCAGGGTGGAAGTGTACATTTTAGAGCTATGACTATTTGACAAAAGCAGAGCATAACACATTGTCTCAGATTGTACTCAAAGTTTTCACTTTTTAAAACATATTTGTCATTTTACACAGTTTTGAAATTACAGTTTATTGAATATAACCCAGTAAATTCATTGAGACATCCAAGCTCAATCATCATCAATGTTACCTTGCTTATTTAATTTTCCATCTTCTGTTCACCTTATTCTAATCCCCAGTGCAAAATATTAAAATAAATCCTAGTTTATTATTTTTCCCCAGTGCAAAAGTTTCTCTTCTGTTGACAGAGAGCTCCTAAACCCATCATTTTTATCTTCACAGGTATTTCCAACAAGGTTCGTTGAGCAATTCGGACTTTAGGAATTAGAAATCAGATTATCATTGATCATATGTCTTTTTGTAGGGTGACAATTATCTTGTAAGTTCATAATTAAGCAAAATGTGAGCAGAAATAGAAGCGGGCAACCCATATATTCAGTGTGTTTACTCATGAAGGCATCTTCCGAACTCAACATGTACTTCACCCCCCACCTGCTCCCTGTGGTTTCTTTACATCATCCTGGAAGGCCCATCATGTTCTCGTTCAGTGTCTCTGCATGAACCCATAGAATTCAATTTTTTTGGACTGGTCACCTTCCTTCCCCTAAGGTTTGAGACTATAATCAAATAGTATCTTCTCCATACCAAGGTAACAACAGATAAAAAATGAACAAAACTTTGGTCTCTTGGATCTTTGATGCTGGGGAAGCACACAGAGAATGAGTCACAGAGAAGTGTCTCTGGTGGCTTACACAACCTTGACCAACAATTCACTCTGCATATCAGCATCGGGAATAACTGACTGAAGAGATTTCTTCTTCTCCTACAGGACATCAACAATGAACTTCTATATGCTCTGTCCACACTCAGCCCTTGGTCTGCCCCCTCCCTTCTCTGTTATGCTGGGAACAGGTGCTCATCTCTGCTCACCTGAACCCTACAGTCCTTTGTAGTGATTTTTGTCCTTCATTTCGACTACTTTATTCAATTTTTTTCACTATGTTATGTGTTATTTTAATACACATATCTGCTAAAGTCACAGCCTGCTAAAATATCTTCTATGATTCTCTCCCTATCAGCATTAGGCAAAGTTTCTTGTCTTCACATTCTCTGTGTCTGGGTGTGTTCATCATTTGTTCCCCATAATCCAGCCTAACCTGTCCCACTTGCAGCTTGCACAAATGCACTAGCATGTCCTGTTACAATGAGGTTGCTTAACCCTTGACCACAAGTTTCTGTCCCCTGAGAGCCCTTCAGAATCTCCTTCCCCACCTTGTTCCCTTCCCCAGGTGAGCACATCACCTGTGGAGGAATTCTTACTACCCTGATAAATGAATATTTTTTAACATATTATTTATTTTAAGATTGTGGGGTACAGTTAAGGGTTAGACATACAAACATGCATTGTGCAGCTACCCTTGCTGATGAGGTGTACCCTCCCATCCCCAGACAGATATTGACTACCCTTAATCCCACTTCCCTTCCCCTCCTTGCCCCCCCATTTATCTGCCACTGTCAATCCTTTTCTTATAGTATTACAATAGTTGTTCAAGGTCCACTTATGAGTGAGAACATGTGATAATCAGATCTTTGTTTCTCTGAGAGATCACTCAGTATTATAGACTCCAATTCCATCCAGGTTGCTATGAAATTCATGACTTTATTCTTTTTCATGACTGTGTAATATTCCATTGTGTATAAGTACCACATTTTTAAAAAATCCAGTTCTCTTTTGATGGACAGCATGGTTGGTTCCATGATCTTGCTATTGTGAACAATGCTGTGATAAACATACATGTGCAGGTATCTTTTTTATAGAGTTATTTGAGTTCTTCAGGGTACATTCCCAGTAGGGGGATTGCAGGGTCATATGAAAGGTCAATTTAAAACCTCAAACTATAAGAACTTTAGAAAATGCAGGACACACCCTTACGGAATTTGGAACTGGCATCCAATTCCTGAGTAAAACTCGAAATCCATGGGTCATAAGAGATAGGATAGACAAGTGGGACCTCATTAAACTGACAAACTTCTGCAAAGCCAAAGAAACCTTCAAGAGAGCAGGGAGACTGCCCACAGACTGGGAAAAAGTATTTGACAACTCCATGTCTGACAAAGGCCTAACATCTAGGATCTACAAGGAACTCAAACGTGCCAAAAAAAAAACAACAAACAACTACATTACAAAGTGGGCAAAATATATGGACACTTCTCAAAAGAAGACATATGAGTGGCCAACAGATACATGAAGAAATGTTCAACCTCACTAGTCAACAAGGAGATACAGATTAAAACTACACTGAGATACTGCCTAACTCCAGTCAGAATGACCATTATCAATAACTCAAAAAATAACAGATGCTAGAGAGGATGTGTTGAAAATGGAACACTTCTGCACTGTTGGTGGGAGTGTAAATTAGTGCAGCCTCTGTGGAAATCAGTGTGGCGATTCCTAAAAGCTCTAAAATGAACATTTATTATATACGAACTATCACAATTAATTTTCTACAAAGCAGCTATTAGATATCACATTATAGATTTCTCATTCTTAACTGAACTGAGTATCAAAGATAAATGAAGAGTCTGAAGAACTGGAATTCAATATCATCTCTAATTATGTCCATCTGTGAAAATGTGACTCACTAGAGAGAATGAAGAAATATCCCTCATGATCATTCATTCTAAAACTTTAAAGATAATTTTATTTTCTTCTAGTAAAGTGATTTTAACCAACACACACACACACAAAAACCCTCATTGTGTTACACTAGCAAGTTAAATACATGAACTAAAATGTATGGTTCAGCAAATATGCAGATAAGTCATTTTGTTCTATACTATTGCAGTTTCTCACTCCCAGAATGAATCTTGGTTTATAGGAGGTGTAAAAATTTACATATATAACTTTTGGAGTTGTCTGCCCCCTCAAGCATATTCTGAAAATAGTTCAATAACCCATGTGAACTACCAGATCTGGCACCACAGCTGTTATTGCACTTGAGATGGATTGAACCATGTGTAGGGGTTGTTCAGGGAATGGCATAGAAGGGAAATTTTCAGAATGTCAGCTCAGTAGCCCTTTCAAAATGTCACTGTGCAGCATCCATTTCATAAAACACTTCAGTCATACCAAGCCTTTAAAGTTGTTCTAGGGCTTACTTCCTTGTTCTTTTTTTCCTTCAAATACAGGAAATCAATCCTCCATGATCAGCTGCCTTCAAGCTCATTGATTGTACCACTAGGCATGTCTTTCGAAAGTTGCAGCTTAGTGTTGAAGTCATCAGTTTTAGTTAAAGTTTCTTCTCCATTTTTGGACAATCACCAGAATATGAAGACTTCAGGGGAATGCCTTATGTAGTGACAGGAACAGGGATGTGCATGGGTTTTCTCTTTGGATCCACAAATATCAGCATCTGCATTCTGGCCCATATGGTGATAACCCTCACTCCTAACTCAAAACCTTTCCTGAGGCATGTATACAAATACACACCAAGTCCATATGCCTAGACATCTGAGATGAATAAACCTGGCTTAATGGCTCATACCTGTAGTTACAGTGATGTAGGAGGCTGAGGTAGAAGAATTGTTTGAGACCGACAGTTTAAGATCAGCCTGGAAAAAATCGAAGCCTCTGTTTATTCTTTTTAAAAAATAGTCAAATGTGGTACTGCATGCCTTTATATCCACCTCCTCAGGATGCAGAGGTAGGAGGATAACTAGAGACCAGGAGTTCAAAGTTTCTGTGATCTATGATCATACCATTGCATTCCATCTGGGAGACAGAGAAAAATCCTTAAAATAAAGAAATAAAGAGGAAAAGAGGGGGAGGAGGGAGGAAGGGGGGAAAATGAGAAAGAGAAAGGGGAAAAATAGAAAATAAAGGTAGAGAAGAAATACATATTTTTTTCCCTTTGAACTACCTCCCTGTGAGGCAATGACCAGCCTGCAATGTTTTATCCTAAAAGCTCAATATAAAGATTTTCTGGACAGAAGGTTACAACACAGATCCAGGAAAGTGTTTCATATTCTCAGTCCCAGAGGAAAAATTCACTACAAGAATTTTCCATGAGTCTTGTGTTGGTTACTTGAGGTGACAGGCTGTCAGACCAGGCAAAAGGTTTTTCATCATTTCCCTTTGGGGCAAGTGCCCTTAGGACCCTTTCACATCCTGAACAGTAACCATCACCATTATCCCAGACAGGAGCCCAAATGATTCCCGGAGGACGTGACCTGACCTGGAGGAAGGTAACAATTGTGGACTTGAAGGTTGGAGACCAGTAGGAGTTCCATACTGGTGCTTCTCCTGAAAGCTGATGGGGCCATGCCACACTGTTCACCCAACTCCACTGCTCACTCCAGTGCAGAAGGAGGTGACTGTGACTTCCAGGTGATGGGGATGCTGACAGAACACAGACTGTGTGCAGAACCCTGGAAAGACACATGGGGTTCATTACTACTGAAATAGAGGTTGCCACACACAGGAGGGCATGGCCCCTATGTGAGAATAAATGACTGGCATTTGTCATTTACCAATCCCTGCTTCTGACATCGGATGGGCCTGTGCTGTCACCTCTGCTGACATTTAGCTTTGTATCCTGTCAAGGGAAACCACATGTAACTCCTACTGCAGGCTGGAGGAGAGGAAGGTTTGCCTTTCCCCTTAGAATAGTCCTGGAAGGAAACGCCTGTTGAGATCATTTAAAGATTTCAGCTCAAGGGATTCTGACAGGTCAAAAAGAACACATTTGCTGAGTCCCAGCAGTCAACACAGGGCACAGTCTTGAGATCTAGTCTTTTGGAAAAATGATCCTTACTGAGCAGCTGTGTAGAGATCACATAGAAGTCCCCCAACAGTATCAGTTGGGAACACACACTTCCCCATGGCTAAGGACCTGAGAGCCAGTTGATCTCAGCAACTCACTGATCACTATTTATAATCACACAGTATAGCATGATTTTTAAGTAGTGAGATTGTGGACTCTTGTAATATACTGTGATTATTCCACACAGTTTCTTTATTCAGTAGGGTATCTCTGTTCATGAGAAATACATATACATGAATTATAATATACAGTGTTTGGCTACTCAGTGGGAATGGCATAATTGTTATATTCCTTCATAGATGCACAAGTTAGAAAATTCATACATTTTTGTATTATATATCTTATGCCTTTTAGAATTTAGGGTTTACATCTTCATAATGCTTTCCAAAGACCCTATAGATATGTGATTTGGTCAATGTCTGTCAGGGTTAATTGAATTTCATTGTGTTGTTTGTTTGTAATTTTTGGTTAAATTTGGAAACTTTGGGGTCATTACTTCTCATTTTATTTTGTACCATTTTTCTACCCTTGTCCTTCAGGGACTTTCATTATGTGTATGTTGGTACATTTTCTGGTGCCATGTGAAAGTCTCAGTTTCTGTACTTAAAAAAATTCTTATCTATTTATGTTCCTGGAGCAGAATGATATTAACTGACTGATTTTTAGATCAATGATTTTTTTTACATCATTATTAATATTCTCTATTAGATGAACCATTCTGTCCATAGACTCCTTTATTGTTCACATGGTTTTCTGTCTTTCTTTGACCATTTGTAGAGGCCAATTTGAACTCAATATGTAGTAACCACAATGTCTGTATTTCCTTGAGAATACTTCCTTTCAATTTTTATATATTGTTTTAGTTTTAGTTTTGCTTTTTTCACTCATTCATGGCAATATTTTCCTGTGCCTTTACCTGTCTCATAATTTCATATTGAGAAATAGATATTTTAAAAATAAAGTGCGAGAAACCTGAACAGCATATCCTTTCCAGATGCATTATTTTGGCTGTTGTTGCTTCTTTGGGTGTAGCTGTTATAGTTGAAGATGGTCTATTCTTTCATAAGTTCTGGGCTAATTCATTTAATTTTGTATTCTTTCAATTTTTGCTTCCACAGACTCTACTCAATTATATTAGCAGTTAGATAATTTAGACAGAAGTTTGTTTATGTACTTTGTAGAAATACATCTCTCAATTCTTCCCAAAGCTAAGGTATGTTAGAGAACACTTTCAGCATGCCATTAGTTGACAACTCTGTTTTGTCCTTCCTTGCATAAATCTATAATTTCAGTCAGTGTAAAAATATTAGGGTCTTCTGAGTTCTTAGCTGGGCATACATACATACCTCACCTTGTGAGATGTCTTCTTGTTCCTCTGGAATATTTCAGAGCGAATCAACACAACCTTTGAACCTCCCACATGCCAGTTTTATTTTAAGCTTCTTGATCACCCTCTTGTTCACCTCAGCTTGTATCCCTGTCTCAGACACGTGCAATATTAAAGGATCCCACTGATTGTTTTAACAAATGCATTGAGTATAGAGCTGTTTAAAGTAAGCATGCTTGAAATCAAGTAAATTAAGAAAAGTTTTAAGAAGGAAGCTTTTAAACTTAGAAAATGCAGGAGAGAGACACCCTTATGGAAATTGGGACTGGCAAACAATTCCTTATCAAAACCCCAAGTGCCCATGCCATAAGAGATAAGATAGACAAGTGGGACCTCATCAAACTGATGAGATTCTGCAAAGCCAAAGAAACCATCAAGAGAGTAGGGAGACAGTCCACAGACTGGGAAAAAATATTTGCCAACTCTATGTCTGACAAAGGCCTAACATCTAGGATCCGCAAGGAACTCAAACATGCTGAAAAGAAAAAAAAATCATTCCACTACAAAGTGGGCAAAATGAATAAACAGTTCTCAAAAGAAGACATATGGACAGCCAACAGATACATGGAAAATTGTTCAGCCTCACTAGTTATCAAAGAAATGCAAATTAAAACTGCACTGAGATACCACCTAGCTCCAGTCAGGATGGCCATCATCAAGAACTCAAAAAAAAAAAAAAAAAAAAAAGATGCTGGAAAGAATGTGACAAAAAGAGAACATTTCTACACTGTTGGTGGCAGGGTAGACTAATGCAGCCTCTGTGGAAAAGTGTGGCGATCCCTGAAAGTTCTAATAATTGACCTTCCATATGACCCTGAAATTTCCCTACTGGGAATATACCTGGATTAACACAAATCACTCTATAAAAAAGATACCTGCACATATATATTTATCACAGCATTGTTCACAATAGCAAGAACATGGAACCAACTGTGCTGCCCATCAAAATAAGAGTGGATAAAAAAAAGTATATATACACAATGGAATGTTACACACCCATAAAGAAGAACAAAATCATGAACTTCGCAGCAACCTGAATGGACTTAGAGTCTATAATAGTGAGTGATCTTTCACAGCAACAAAGAACTGAGTATCACATGTTCTCACTCATAAGCGGACCTTGAACAACTATTGTAATGTTATAAGAAAAGGATTGGCCTGACTCAGTGGCTCAGCCTGTAATCCCGCACTTTGGGAGGCTGAGGTGAGTGAATTGCCTGAGCCTGTGGGTTTGAGACCCGCCTGGGCAACTTGGCAAGACCTCATCTCTACAATAAATCAAAAAAAATTAGCCGGGCGTGGTAGCGTGCTCCTATACTTCCAGTTACTTGGAAGGCTGAGGCAGAAGAATCACTGCAGCCCAGCAGGTCAAAGCTGCAATGGCCAGGAGCAGCCACTGCACTCCAATCTGGGCAACTGAGTGAGACTCCAACTCAAAAAAAAAAAAGAAAAAGGAAAGGAAAGGATTGGCAGTAGCAGGAAACTGTGGGGGTTTGGGGGATGGGGATGTGGGATTGGCAGTAGTGGGAATGTGCCTGGGGAAGGGAGAGCACACCTCATCAACAAGGGTACCTGCATACTGAATATTTGTATACCTTACCCTGAGTTGTACCCCACAATTTTAAAATAAAACAATTTAAAGTGAAAAAAATGAAACTTTTCCATGAGCTTCCAGGTAGCTCAAATAATGACATTTGTCTTTGAACTAAGCTTTGGGGAAATTTTAAGCCTGCTCTATGTCTATTTCAGTGAATGCTATTCTGCTAGTTTTCACACCTACAGTCATTTGGAGACTGTAAGAAAAACAAATAAACAAATAGCCCCATTACAAAGTTGGCAAAATGTTGACTTTCATGGTTACTATGGATCTGGAAATTTTTTTTAAATGGTGAGAGAAAACTTAAAATTTTAAATAGGGATAGGAAATTTAAAACTGTTATCACTGCTTGTGTGGTGGTTCCAGTTGTCTGATGTCCTTAATCCACTATTTCATAAGTGTTTCTGAAACTTCCATTTCTTTGGGAAAAAAATACATTAAATAATATATAGACATTCTGAATCAGGATGGTCAGGGAGACCTTAAAGACTATTATTTTTTTCTCCTTTGTAGATCAATGCATAAAAGATCATATCTGTACTGTTTTGGAGACAATTTCTTCTCCTTATCTCATGCTTCTAAAACCCAGACACTAAACACCTGTGAAAACATTCAGAAACCACAACAATTTAAAACTTTTTCTCTCATCATCTGCAAATTGTCATCATCTCTATCTCTAACTATCTAGAGTGTGATTTCTAGCATGTTGATAGAATTCCAAAATATCTTCATTCAGAAGTTGCCTTCTAAGGGTGATTATTATAATCATCCTAGATGAGGTAAAAGTGAGAAATATATCTGTGTTCCAGTGTCTAAATGTGGAAAAGATAATTTCCTTGCATCCCTTACGTAGTGAAAACATAGTGAGCAACAAAGCAAGACTGGGTCTATTTTGTTTTCATCATTACAGCAGCTCTGGCACTCTGTAGAAGCCTGATCTAGCAATCTGGTTCAAACAAGGAACTCATGGCCAGAAGCCAAATGCATCTAGTTCACTCCTTTAAAAAATTTAATTAAAAAAAAGCATGTCTGAATGTTCAGTACATCAAACACTCTTTCTGAGGTCTATGTAACAGCCTTTTTAGCAGAGTAAACAATATTAGTTCCACTTTCCCATTCATCTGAGTCATTCTACTTTACCCATATGACACACCAATGCTGTGATTGGTGTCATAGACATAGACAGCTTTGTCGTCAGACTGGTCTTTGGAGGTGGTTAAATAGTGGTCAGTTACAAAGCTGGAGCCTGGAACCGGGCTCGGTGGCTCAGCCTGTAATCCCGTGCCTTTGGGAGGCTGAGGTGAGTGAATTGCCTGAGCCCATGGGTTTGAGACCCGCCTGGGCAACTTGGCGAGACCTCATCTCTACAATAAATAAAAACTGAGCCGGGCGTGGTAGCACGTGTCTGTAGTTCCAGTTACTTGGAAGGCTGAGGCGGAAGGATCGCCGGAGCTCAGCAGATCGAGGCTGCGGTGGCCGGGAGTGGCCACTGCACTCCAGTCTGGGCGACAGAGTGAGACTCCAACTCAAAAAATCAAAATCAAAAACAAAGCTGCAGCCTGAGAATTTTTCAAGTATCCCATCTCCCTTACTATGACCTTCATCACTCTTAACATATATCCCATAATAAAGGGTCTTCCTTGGCTGTTGCTGATGTCATGAAATGGTCTAGGGATGGTGCCCACAAAATAGTATAGGTGCTTTGCTTTGCTTGGTTTGGGCTCCAAGGAAGGCAGATGCAAAAATGCGGCTGAGTCAGCACAGGCTGGAAGAAGGACCCTGAAAACACATGGGCCCCATTTGAACATAATGGAATCACATTCATTTTATTACTACTCTCATTATCAGGCACTGAAAGACCTCTTTGTTTTAGACTGTTTTTTTTTTTTTACGTTATGTATGTTTCCATCTCTTCCTGCAATCCCACTCAAGTATAAATAATATGCTTATAGTCCATCTTCCAAATAGTTTATTATATAACCCTGAAAATATTATCGTTTGCATTTGTGCTTGAATATAGGTAAATTTTCTTTATTTTTTTAAACTGATATTTATGTTTTTATTTCATTATTTCCAACTGGTTAGCATTTTCTCTACCACATGTGAATTACAAATCTTTCTCGTGTTGAACATCAACCTTGATTCCAATACTTTGCTACTCATATAGAAAGTCTCATAAAGATTCACTTGTGTCTATGTATGGGACGGACTTGCTGCAAGGCAGATGTGCAAATGAATAAAGTGTTTGTGAACTGAGGGTCTTTCTTCAAAATGGCTGAACTTTTTTATATACCAGGAGTGAGTGAGAGTTTGTGGTTCCTCACATCTTCTCTGACATTTTATTTTATTAAATTTTAACATTGCAGTACCAAACTTTTTTACTCCAAACCCCTAACTGCTTCATGTCTCATTCAGAAGTATGTCCAGTTTTCAGAAGCCTTTGAATAACCTCTTACACTTCCTTTTACATCTCCTTGACTTTGTCTCTAACACCCCAAACTCTCTGTATCTGTCTTGTATATAAGGAGGTAAGTCTTACTCCTTTCTTGCACATTTCCTGAGACCTTTGCTGTTGGCTCTGCCTGGGCAAACTACCTCAAACAGATATGCACAGCTCCCTCCACAAATTCTTCTTTAAGATTTCATTCCATTGTCTTTGTGTCCGATAAAATTGAACATATGTTGTCACATTTATTTACTCACATTTTTTAATGTTTAAATGGCATATTTTGTTACTTGGATCATTTTAACTGCATTTTTTTTCTATCTTCTCTGATTACAAAATTTTCTTCTGAATTGCAAGTAGTAAAACTGTGTCCTTGCAAATGTCTTTCCACTGTTCCATATTATTCCATTATGTTTCAAGTTGTACCTTTCTAGGTCCAAAAATCTATCAGTGATTGCAACCAAATAATTTAATTTTGGTCTTAAAATTTGGCTTTGACAGCTTATTTGAGAAACAGTTTTTCACTTGAGGTAATTCTTATCAAACTAGAATCTTTATGTGTATACTATTCTCATGTAAATTTAAGCGTTTGGATTTTTAATAATATGAATATGGTATCTCACTTGTATTTTATCATGTAATTAACCATATTTCCATGAATGCATATAATTTATAAATGTAATCTATTCATATTTAAGAGAACTATATATAGTCAAGATCTCAATCATGCACTTGTTTAATTAATAAAGCTTTATAAAATATCTATCTGGTATTCCATATATACAAAAAGGGACCCAAAGAAACTCAGAATTAATTTATAAAAAGTTATTTATTTATTCTTTTTTTAATCAACCAGTCAATACTTGTCCAGTGAATCAAGGAATGAAAATCACACTCAAATCAGTAATACATATGGATTAAGATACCATTGTATCATTTTGCTATAATAGTTTCATAACTTGACATTTGTGAAAAGGGGAAAAAACCCTCAATTTTTCAGCTGTTTGGAAATGTCTAGGGTCAGGGAGTGAAGATTCAATGATAGAATTTTCTCAGTTGAACTAAGGACAGAGAATAGATGGTATGATTCAACTCCTTGTCTGGGAAATACCTTCTAGCAGACTGGAAACTTTCTTCTAAAGCTGCAGGGAGAGGAAAATGACAATAGCTGGATAAGATTTCCAGTGTCCACTGGGAAGGATGATCATTTCACTTGGGATGTGGAAGTCCCAATGAAGGCTGCCTAAGTAATAATTGACATCTCCTCCCTGTCTCTGCTCTCTGACACAGAGTTGATTATGCTTTTAAAATCTGGAACTCCTAAAGGTCATCCTCAAGATTTGAGTGCACCAGCTTCAACTTGCTTAAGGGTGGCAACAATGACAAGCTTCCCACATCACCTCCAAAGCCTGGTTTGTGGTGTGCAATTAGTAGACATTGAGTTTCCTGTAAGGACTGCTGCTGGACAAAGCAGGAATGTCCCATTTCTATATATTTCCAGTGGCCTTGGATGTCAGGTTTGAAGATGATTACCTGTTTAAAATTCAGTCATCATCAAACTATTCTACACTTGATACAATACACCTATTGAGATGCTTTCTCCTCTGATAAAAGAGTTTTTGCACTTGCCAATTTTAATCTCTTTTTGTGTTTCTGCCATTTTTTTGTATTACTCTTCCACATCAGCAAAACATTTGCTTTGAAGGACTTTTTACAGCAAATCCTTTGCTTTTAAGAACTTTTTTCATCTGGAAAAACAAAAACAGTCACTCAAGGCGAGACCGGTTCAATAGAGAGGGATATGTGGGGCAATGCTGTATTCTTTTATTTTTGTTTTGGGTTTTTTGTTTGTTTGTTTGTTTCCAAAAACTGTTGAACATTCAGTGAGATGTGGGCAGGTATACTCATAAGACACTCATCATGTAATGAGCAAATGTGTTGAAAGAATCTCAAGTAATAAAAAGAAAAAAATTCACTGAAGTCTAATGCAGCCTTTCACAACACTAGCTGGTACATTGATGCCAATGGATTTCTAGAACAATTACCTAGTTGAGGAATTCTGTACTACAAGGGGCCCTCCCTCCAAAATTAATTCTGCTCATTGTAAGGTTGTATGTATACTCTTAGCTATTTTTACCTTGAGTTTTCCATAGAAATTATAAAATAGGTTAAGTAAATGTTAAATAGATTCCTAAAATATTACTGGATTTTTAAATTACACATGCATCAATTTGAGATTCATCCTGAGACTGCCAACTTTACAATATTGATTGTAAGTCATGAACATGCTCGAACTCTTAATGTGTTTTTGTTGTATTTTTTAACAATGTTCATTGTTTTATCCCTATAAAGCTTTACACATAATTTCTCACACCATTGAAAAACACTTTAATGATTTTTTTGTTACCATGCATTATCTGTGCTGTATTCTCTAGGATTGAAAATGAGTAGCAAAATGTCTTTAACTCAAGGCCATGTTCCCAGGGTGCTGCTTCTCCTGGGGGCTTCAGGAGTCAGAAATAATAGAGAGGCAGGTGACTTGATCAAATCTTAGTTCCTTTTACAGTAGTGCAGATCCATGTGAGACCTGAGCATGCTGTGCCAGCTCAAGGACAGCTACCAAGATTATTTTACTTCCACTGCTGTGGTCAGCCATCCTCTGTCCCCACTATTATCTTTTGGGAAGGATCTTGTGCCTTGAACTAGAAGTTCCTGCCTGTGTGGGCATGACCAGGCAGAACATGTGTCATTAGAAATGGCTCAATCTCAAGCCAGGATGATGTTAGATTTGTGACACTTTTGGATTTACCGATTCATAGAAGATCTTCAGATTCACAGGTTCTGTTAACTTAGGTGACAGCAATTACAAGAGAGGGAGAAACTGGTCTCAGGAACTAGAGGGAAGTTTTTGTTCGACTTTGTCATGGGCACACAGTTCTGTACATACATTGAGCTCTTATCATATAAGTATCATTAATAATTACCCCCATCTTCAGATTTGAGGTGATGGATGGTCAGTGAGGCACATTGCCTGAACAGGAGCCAGATAATGAATCTCAAATTCTTGAGGGCCTAATATCTCCATGAGGCAAAATTTTAGGGGCAGCATCTGGTAAGAACTTATGCCCCCCAAAATTATAGAAAAAATGTAGCTGCTGGACCTAGAGTAGGAGATAGTGGCCTCCTGTTCAGAGACCTTAACACTGAGGAGCATTAGATCAGCACACATCTAGGCCAGGACTTTGCAAGGAAGTACAAAGAGTTCACATATAACCTGGGGCCCAGCCTGCAACCCAAGATAACCAACTAAGGAGATACAGTTTTGTTTACCTTCCTAGGGACACTGACCCTGAATCCAGAATTTAGTCACCACTGCAGCAATTGAGGATAATGAGGAAAGGAATTGGGCTGTGGTGAAGATGTCCCAAAGTTCTGTTTCCTGAGTCCCTCTGCTGAGTTAGAGACACCCAAAACCTCTTATCCTTTCCATTACAATTATGGAAGCATGAACCCTTAATTCAAATTATTTTCCATCTCTCTGACTTCCTGGACCCTTCCTAAGCCATGATTCACACCCCTCTGGCATAGACTTAGTTTGTGGAATGTGTAGAGCTGGTGAAACTCTGATGTAGGAACCCCAGTCACTTGGGAGAATGAAGCTTCTAGTGTCTAGGGAACACCGAGCAGAAAACACCAGTTCATGAATCAGATTAATTAACAACTGAATTAACAACTGTGGCCTTACCATGTGTCTCAGGCATAGGCCACAATGTGACCTGTGGATCCCAGTCCACTTTGCAACATGTTTCAAAGTCAATGTCAGCCTCTTTTTGATGGGTGCCTACCCATGGGGGAACTCAAGTCAGAAGATGTCAATGGACCACATGTGAGATTGGGTAGGCCTTTGTAAATGGGCTATGCAGAGACTCCAGTCTAGACTCTGAGTGTCTGCACAGCCACCTCTACTTATACCTACTCATCTACCTTCTAAATTAAAAAAAGGCATGTAAATGTAAACAAAACAACATTTATGTAAGCTTATGTACTCACTGCTGAAATCATTTTGGTGCTTTAATGAAAAGTAACCCAGTATTTGTCATGGTTCCTTATACTGAATCTCTACTGGCAAAAAAAAAAAAATTCAGTGAGCGTTAGCCATGGATAAATCAAATTTTGAACTTAAAGAATAATCTGAGATCAAGCAGTCAGGAATATCAGGTTCTGGCTGAGGAAGTAAAAATTTTGGTCACTGTCTGAGTGAGACACTACCATGCAGACTGCACCAACCCAAAGAAGGGAGGTTTGTGTCTCACTTTCCTGCATCTTTGGAGTACTGTGTAGGCCTTAGAGATCCCATGCCATGTACTAAAATAATAGCCTCATCCTCATGCTGGAGCTCAGAGATGTGGAGAATCCCTACATTAACTGAGGCATCTTTGGATCTAGAGAAGAATATGAACAGCAGACCCCAACTCTGTACCAATATAATAGTACAGAAGATAAGGAGGATGTCTCCCTGGCTTCTGCTGGTATCAATGTATCCTAAAATTGCTGGAGACCAGATCCAGGAGGGTTCAGGGTCCCCCAAAGGTGGAGACAGTGTTGGCGATTGGGGGGAAGAAAGAAGAGAGAGAGAGAGAGAGAGAGAGAGAGAGAGAAGAAAAAAAGACTAGACTCCAGTCTAGTGCAGAAGCGATATGTGTTATTGGGAATTACAACGGGTCTTTTATACACAAAGTCAGATGTGGGAGGGCGTCCCCCACCCACCAGAAACCTTAATCCATGAAAACTTCATCAATGATTGCCTTTAAACCCTTTTCATATGATAATCTTAAAATTCCATAACAAAGGATAACCTAATCCGTGACTGACATATTCTATAAACCTTTTTTATCCTAAGCTGATTGATTTATGCCAAGTTAAACAATTCTATAGAAGTGTAAGTATTTACTTTACAAACAAATGAGACCCATCCCAGAATGTTTGGAATGTGGCCCAGTCCAAAGTTCACAGTGGACTACCTGCAAGAAACCCCAACTGCATTCTTTCAACAAAATGGCTGTCTTCTAAAACTATATTCTACAATTTACACCTTCAATAAATCCTAAGATCATGATCCAGAAGCCTGTGACCAATACTAAGGCTCTTAGATGTGACACGAGTTTGAATTATAAGTTGTGTGAAAACCAAAACTGCAGTTTGAGGAAGAATGGGAGCAATGAGCTTCTAAAATTAGCTTGTGTTCATCCCGGTCTCAGAGTTTTTATGTTTTGAGCTCACAGGAGCTTAATCTGGTTAGTGCTGAGTAGAAAGGGGGAGGAAATGGGGTCAAATAGCTCCCAAACGCATCCTAGTGGTCTCGGGGTCAATGGCCCTTCCTGATCCCTAACACTCAGTGGGCCTCCATGGCTGGCTCCCAATATCTCCCCCTTTTTTATTATTATTTTTTTTTGCACAAAACCATGAAACTCTATATTGAGCTGACTCTTCTTTAGCACTCTGAAGATGATTGGGAGTAAACACAGCAACAAAAGAATCACTGCTCCACAAATTCCCACATTGATGAGTATAGACATTAATGATTTTTGATTAGCAAATGGTGCCTGAATTTCTTGATGTAATTTAGTAAGGTCTATACTCAGGTCTGAATGGTTCCAAATTCCAAGTTACTTTGCCCCAAGTATGGACAGATTTAAACTCAGAGTGACATTAGAGAGCCAATTTCTTTCTTAAGGTCACAAGTTCTTACCCTACTGCTAAAACTCCTTCCTCCAAAGCACTAACCTTACTTTCCAACTTCTGGTCTATGATTTCCTGAATAGTTATGGCAATAGAAACATTTTTAGACAGCCGATCAACAAACGTAGTTGTATGAACTTCCCTAGATAATACTACAGCTCAAAAGTAGCTATTAAAGCTGTAACTCCAAAATTAAAAGTTGCCAAAAATCTTTTCTGTCTTTCTAAAAGAGCATTAGCCTCACACAATATCTGTAAACCATATGCATCATACCAACGAAATGACAATTATAGAAGAATCATCAAATAAGATGGCTGCTCAAGAATAACAAAACCTTCGTAAAAGGCATTAGTTAAACAATTAGTTAAAAAACACCCAGTAAAAGACACCTTATAAACATTGCTATGATACTCAATTTTAACAACTTAGTACTTATTTCATACTAAAAACATGTAAGAGAACTGCAAGCATCCCTAATGTGGTACTGCTGAGTTTGTCCAACAGGCCTAGACAGGCTGACTGGTTGAAGGGCTGCAAGGGCTCTCCACAAATGAGGTTGAATGGCTTGTCTGGTACCCATTCACTGGAGTGCCTTCTAGTTGCAGCAAGCGTAGAGTTATTAAAACCCCAGTCACTAATATAGTCTTTCACCAGGTACAGTATAGTCCACCTTAGAGTTATAAGCAGTCTCTCCATTTCAGGAAGCCAGTATCTCGCTGGATGAGTGACCAGTCCTTTTCCATATCATTGAAGGGGCAAGCAGGTATGCTGAGGTTAGGGTCACAGCTGTGATTGAGCAAAGACATACTAGGATACAGGCCAACACCCACTTCCGAATCTCTGCAGTACAGATGGTGAAAGAGTTACAGATCACCTTGTCCTGGGTTTGGCATTGGATACAGTCACACTTAAAGCAGTATTGGTCCCTCAGCTGCTTCTGGCGCTCCTCACTGGTCATCAGCATATCCAGGTAGCAGATGGTGAGCTCTTCTCCCACCTTGATGTCTCAGACTGCACGCAGTAAATTTATCTTATGTTTTTGGTCCTGCATTCTTTTCTCCTCCCAGTTGTTAAAAGACTTTAAAGACTGTGTCCAATAGTTATAGTTGAGGGGTTTGTGGGCCCTTTTCTAATTTTTGGAGTTTGTGCCAGTGCTGACTGAGAGATAAAATACATCCAAAAGAACTTGTCCTTCCAGTCTAGTCTACTTATTAGCACCCATTTTATAGTTAGCTAACAGGATTCACTTATATGATTCCTTTACTTCCGTCTGGAAAAGTTGAACTTGAGAGAAATTTAGCATAAGAAGACAACAAAGAAGAATTTTTAACATCTTTTTGTCCAAGCCACCCCCTTGAGAAGAGACATGTGGGGGCGGTGAGAAGTCTGGAGGTTGGGGTTAGGTGCCATGGCCTTTGGCACCCACCCCTTCTCCAAAGGTAAAAGAGAAAGACTGGAGGCTGGGGTCAGGTGCCATGGCCTTTGGCACCTGCCCCTTCTCCGAAGGTAAAAGAGAAAGACTGAAAGTCAGAGCTAGGCGCCACGGCCGTAGACGCCTGCCCTTCCTTTCCAGATAAAGGTGAAGGGACTCACAGAACAGTTTACAAGAAACAAGAAGTAGTAGGGAAGGCAGGAATTGGAGTTGTAGGAGGAATAAGAGAGGACAAAGGAAATGAAAACCCTTATTTTGTTTACATTTTTCTCCGGTCTATTCCTTTGATTCAACAGGATTCATGCCACCCATCTCAGTCTTTGGGTTAGCCAATACCAGACCAGTCTTTCCTCTCTACAAACCCGAACAGGTCCTTTTATGCCCTGTCTGTTCCTTCCAAGTCCCTTTAAGGGATCACGTCCTATTTGTAGCATTTGCACTGACACCTTGTCATCTGGACTATACAGAAGCATGCCCATTTGAGCAAGAATATCGCATCCCCAAAGTGTAATGGGGATGGAAGGAATGATGTAGGGACAAAAGGTTCCTGAAGTTTCGTTATCTGTCCAATTTAAGATTTGAGAACTTTTGGCTGCAGAGGGCGCTCAACCAATACCAATGAGTCCTGATGGGGCTATTTGTGTTGGCCAGGAAGATGGCCAGTCTTTCCCAGCAATACAAGAAACATCAGCCCCTGTATCTAGCAGACCTTTAATTTTAACTCCCTGAATATATAAATCTTTTAGAGGTCTGGAGTTAGTAATTTCCTTGGGTAATATTAGTTGACTGTCAACTGACTCTTATATTCCTTTTCCTAACAACATATGCTTGAAATATGAAACTGATTTGGATCCCTCTGCAGGTTAACAGCCCTCTGGATCCTTACCTGATCTTCAAATTCAGTTTTCCATAGTAAATAGGCTCCTCCTGACAAATGGCTTTCAGCAAGTTGTTGCCAATCTTGTGGTGTCATCCACTGAGTGGCAAATTGTTCCATGATAGTAATAGTATAAGGAGCTGTAGGACCATACTGAGTACAAGCCTCTTTAAGTTCCTTAATTAATTTATATGGTAGTGGCTCCCAGTGAGGTGCCTCATTTATTGTGCCTTCTTCCATACAAATTACTGGAAAGCAAGAAGACAAGGTAAAATCTTCCTCTTTCTCAGCCTTTTTTCTGACTCCCTACATAACTACATTATCCGGAGACACATACCCAGGTGTGAATTTCGATGTTTTCACCTTATTTCTAGAAAAGGGTATGGAAGGAGGGCCTTGACAACATTACCAGGATTTTTTTGCTTATGATACCCAATCACTTCCTCCTCTAACACCATTTCCTCCTTGGGGAAAAATTCATCATCTAAAGGAGGCACCAAGGCTACAGCCAGCAGGGAAGTGTCTTTATTTTTGGCTAGAATTTTAGAGAAATTCTACTGTGGATTTAAATCATCTCGGATAATATTCCATAAAGCTGAAGCATACAAAATGCAAAAGACAAGCCAATTGGTTCCTCTATCGGACAGTATGTTCAAAATACTAGTAGACATGTGCCTTTCTTTAGATTCACTCTGGCCCATGATTCTATCATGGTTTTTAAACTGCTCACCCTTCCTTGCTCTGTCTGTCTCTACAGAGGGGTCCGTGGCACCCTGGGTGAGGTCCTATCCATCCCAAAAAAGAAAAAGAAAGCTTAACTTGAGGTCCTACGTTCAGGCGCCACTTGCCAGAGACCAGTTCCAGCTGGGTTCAGGGTACCCCAAAGTTGGAGACGGCATCAGCGATTAGGGGGAAGAAGAAAGAGAGAGAGAGAGAGAAAAAAAGAGACTGGACTCCAGTCTAGTGCAGAAGCGATGTGTGTTATTGGGAATTACAATGGGTCTTTTATACACAAAGTCAGATGTGGGAGGGGCGTCCCCCACCCACCAGAAACCTTAATCCATGAAAACTTCATCAATGATTGCCTTTAAACCCTTTTCATATGATAATCTTAAAATTCCATAACAAAGGATAACCTAATCTGTGACTGACATATTCTATAAACCTTTTTTATCCTAAGCTGATTGATTTATGCCAAGTTAAACAATTCTATAGAAGCTTAAGTATTTACTTGACAAACGAAAGTGGCCCATCCCAGAATGTTTGGAATGTGGCCCAGTCCAAAGTTCACAGTGGCTACCCGCAAGTAACCCAACTGCATTCTTTCAACAAAATGGCTGTCTTCTAAAACTATATTCTACAATTTACACCTTCAATAAATCCTAAGATCATGATCCAGAAGCCTGTGACCAATACTAAGACTCTTAGATGTGACACGAGTTTGAATTATAAGTTGTGTGAAAGCCAAAACTACAGTTTGAGGAAGAATGGGAGCAATGAGCTTCTAAAATTAGCTTGTGTTCATCCCGGTCTCAGAGTTTTTATGTTTTGAGCTCACAGGAGCTTAATCTGGTTAGTGCTGAGTAGAAAGGGTGAGGAAATGGGGTCAAATAGCTCCCGAACGCATCCTAGTGGTCTCGGGGTCAATGGCCCTTCCTGATCCCTAACGCTCACTGGGTCTCCATGGCTGGCTCCCAACATAAAATCACCAACACTGAAGTCACTTCTAAGGGTGCAAGTGAATCTGACTGATGCCCAGGAGATGCAAAGAGAGAGGCTGGCTGAGTCATCACAGGCTGGGAGAGAGAGCCTGCAAATAGAGATATACATGGATTTGAGAACTTCGCAAAACCTTCTGCATTCTCCCCACAGTGCAGCCTCCTTATATTGGACATTCATTATATTTCCATGTCCTCTTAGCTGATGGGATATCTGAGACAGGTGTGCCTGACTCAAACAGAAGGACTGGCCCTAAACTTGTGAGCCCTGTCCTACCTGAGAAGTGGGAGAGAAGCAGGAAGAGGAGCAGTCCCAGGCCATGGTGGACACAGATATTTTGAGATTCAGAGATAAAGTGGGCTTCTCCAGGCCTCTCTTATCCCATCCAGGGGCCTCACAGTAGGGGGGTTATGGATGCAGATGTATCCATCCACTGCCTTCCCTCATCCCTACATTTATTCAGGTCCTGGGGGCTGGTGGATGAGGGAGTCTGACAGGTAGAACCTTGGAGGAGGCCAGTGCTGGCACCACACCCATAGGATACAATTGCTGTGTCTGCCTCAGTGAGTATGGTTCCACTGCCCAACCCTAGGGACCTTGAGTGTGGTGCAACTGGGGCCCTACTGTGCAGACTCTCAGGCAGATCCACAGTGCCCCTGTTGCTCACTGAACAGACTTCAGTTTCTCTGTAGGAATTCTGTTAATGTTGTCACATGAGTGCCTGGTTACTGTCAGTCCACAGTTCCACAGGCCACACACCTACTTTTTCCTATGATATGTAATGTTAATAAACAACCAGTGGAGACATATGAACGCCTAAGAGGACATGTGGAAAAATAATGACTGTTGAAAGTAAGGAGGCTGTTGTGAGGAGAGAATGCAGAAGGTTCTGGGAAGTCGAGGCCAGAGCAGCTTCTTCTACAGGGACCAAAGAAGGGAGGTGACTGTGACCTGGCTATGAGTAAAGTACAGTGTCCTGTTGGGGAATAGACAACATTCCAGGAGAGATTTTAAGAATCTGGAAAATACTTAGGAATTTTAAGTAATATATTGAGACAATATGTACAGAGTACATAATTACAGGAGCTTTGAGCACATGAGGTGGAAGTGGCAAGACATGAAAGGGTATTTGAATCCAGACTGCAGAGGTCCTTATGTGTTAGGGTGAGGGAATTGAATGTATTCATTATCTGAGGTTTCTAGAGATTAAGGACAGGAGACAGGATAGATGAAACTGACACCTTAGAAGACATCCCTAGTGCCAGATTCAACAAGGAGCCTAAAGGTAGCAGAGGAGGGAGTGTGTCAGGAGAGTTGAAAGCTGATCCCAGTGATCTGGAGGAAGATGAGAGTGAGTCATCTATTCTAGGCAACATTCCTAATCCATTTGTGGACAATCACAGAAACTCACAGCCTTCGGGAGACTGCCTTAAATAAAGTCAGGAGCAGGAATATGCACATTTTCCACTGTGACACCACAAATCTCAGAACCAAATTCATGGACTTTGTGGAGACCACTCTCACTCCTAACCTCAATGTTGTCCTAAGACATGGACATAGGCACACAGCAAATCCACATGTGCAGGTACTTGGGATGAAGAAGAGTATTCCCCCACTGAGATGCCTGCCTGTGTTGCCATGACCAGGCTGAGATTTTTTTATACTAATAATTCAGTATAATAGTTGCTTGGATAGAAGGTCACAGATCCAGGGACAGGCTTCAGATTATTGATCCTGGAGGGAGAAATGACTGCAGGAATTTCCTCTGAGTCTGGAATTGATCTCAGGAAGTGAGAGCAGGTTTGTGGGTTAGGATTAGTGATGCTCAGCTTATTCCTGAATTGGAAGCAACAGCTGTGGAGGCAGGATGCCCTGGAGAAAAAAACAAAAAGTCTAGGTCCCAGATGAGCATAGTTGTTACAATGAATCCAGAGTTAAGATGAACATTTCTGGTGCTGATGTTACAAAGTCATACTGCTCTATGCAGTGCTGTTGCTTCTTTCAGGTCTGTAGATGTTGGCTTCTATCCTGGGTATCAAGTCCCTGCAGGTGATTGGGCAATCGAAGAGAGATGCAGAGACCTGAGAGCACAGGGTAGGGTCCACCCTCAGGTTGGCAGACATGAGGAGAGATTACTGTAGGTGACTCAGGAGCCTGGATCTGGATCATGTGTCAAAATAGAGAAAGAAGAGGGACCCAGTGCAGGGTGGGCACAGCCTATAACCCTACTCCATATGACCCAAGGGAAAGGCAGGGTAATCTCAAGTTTATTAAACCTCTGATGCCCAAAGTAACTGCAGGAGCCCTTTATCCACACTTAACACCCTACTCTCTGCCTTTCTGGCACTTTGCTGGCTCTTGTTCCTTTGAAATGTCATTGATCTGGTGGGGGATGGGGATCATAACCTGGGACCCACAAAGAACCAGAGAGTCAGAATCACAAAGAAGTCAAGTTTAGGGAATAAAATATGTATCCAACAAGCATGACTGCTCGCTATACACATCTATAAGATGATTCCACCAATTTCCCCATGAGTAATGGGGGTATTTCCTCACTCTTTCTGGGACAGGCGAAGGCAAAAAATGAAGGTGACCTACAATTTTGTAAGAATGACCTTCAAATTCACTACACAAGAATTTATGGAAGTGGGTTCCATTTTAAGCCTTGGAAATAGAGTCAGGGATCCTAAAATCACATTGTAACTTCTCCTGGAAAGGCCCTTCTAGATCCTGAATTTTGACCAACAAGCAATAGGTCACAGTGTCCTTCACTGGAGTGAGGAATGTTCCACACTCTGCCACACAGGTGCATGTATCAGGGGACAGTAAAATCTCAGTTCAGCAGCATGCAACCCGGGCCTGCTGCACCACACTCTTCACATCAGCCTCAGAGCAATGTGCCCTGTACCTGGTTTGTCCTCTTCCCTGACTAAAGTTTTTCTCTCTTATCTCACCTTGTCTGGTTTTCCTCACCTCAAATCAACATTCTGCACCTTCCTAACCTCAGATAAAAGCAGGTTAGGTGGATCCCATTCAATATTCTCTCAGAAATAAATTCTACTTGCATTTGTTTTTATACTTTTCAAAACAAGCTGGGTTGTCAAAAATCAACATCTTTTAGCCTTCTCCAATATCTCTATTGAGATTATTTTTATCTGTAACAGGTAATTTCTGCCTGCAAAACTTGAACAGGATAAGGGGGTTGAACAATACCTCAATCTGAAAATTGAACTGAGAAAATTATACAACACTGTCAGTTTTATTTGTCTGAAGAAAATCAGGTGTTAGTTGAAGATTTGACAACATAAGACATTCCCTGAGCTAGAGTCACCAGCAAGGGTGATTGCACAAAACCCAGAGAGCAAAAGAGAAGTTTTAGTCTCACTTCCTTGTGAGTCTGCAGCACTGTGTAAGTGTTAGAGTTGCCATCCCATGTAGCACAGTAATAGTCAGCCTCATCCTCAGGCTGGAGTCCAGAGATGTGCAGAATTCCTGCATTGGCTGAAGCATCTTTGGATCCAGAGAAGCGGCTAGGGACCCCAGAGCCTTGGCCCTTATCTGAGTCGGAGTAGTAGTACAGGAGATACGAGGGAGGGTTCCCTGGCTTCTGCTGGTACCAACGCATCCAGAAGTTACCAACACTAAAGCCACTGCTCAGGGTGCAGGTGAGTCGGACAGATGCTCCCTGGGATGCAGAGAAGGGGGGTGGCTGAGTCAGCACAGGCGGGGAGAAGGAACCTGCAAACAAGACAGTCATCAGTGATGGAGCAAAAACCAGGGTTAATTAAGGTGCTTGGTCATCTGATCTGGAGAAGGATGACACCGGCTCAAGAGCTAATCTTGGACAACTGAGGTATGTCCCTACCTGTGCAATGAGACAGGAACACAAGAAGGAGAGGGGTCCAGGCCATGGTGGTCTCAGACCTCCAGAAACCAAAGTACTGATGAGCTGTCCATGCCCCTTTTATCTTCTTCACTTGCCTTGAAGAAGAAGGCTGTTTATGTAAATTTATTTGACACCCTGATGATCTCTGTTTCATCTGGGAACCAGCTGAGGTCTGTGTTTGGCCCTTTGGGCAAAGGGTCTGAGAGATGAGACAGAATTTTCCCCATGGGAGGCACCAGGGAGGAAGCAGCTGCTGAGACCTACCACAGACCTACCAGGAGACGCTGCTCAGCTCAAAGGACTCAGCTACTTAGTGCTCCTAAACAATACAGATATTAATGCCCCAGCCCTGGGGCATTTGGGTTTGGGGGGTTTGGGACAGCTGCGTACCCCATTGTGCAGACACTGAGATGGAATCACAGTGCTCTCTGCTGCTCACTGGCCAGATTTCAGTCTTAGAGGAAATAAGGTTAGGGACATTGGCCAGAGATCCTGGTCATTCTTAATCCAAAGACACTTATAAACCACATCCCTGGAAAGGACTCAAGTTACAGATATTAATAAACAACTTTTTTCCAATGAGGTTTTCTTGATTATTAGGAGAATTACATGGGAAATATGCGACCACCCAATATGTGGAGACTGAAGCAAAAGACGAATGCAAAGGACTCTGAAAGCAGAACCTGAGCAACTCCTTCCACAGTGGCCAGGGAGGGAGGCAACTGTTACTTGGGTTTTGAGCATAGAGTGGAGTCCTTCTTCAGAACCAGGAAAGCACAACATATTCCTAGGGGGAGACATATAATCTTAAAATAAGTCACATATATGTAATGGCAAGTAAAAGGTTTGGCAAAAATAATTCACTTGACAGTAGGAACCATTGAGGAAGTAGGAAGTGGAAAGGCAGGTAAGCACTGTTGAATCCAGATAGCACAGGCTTTTGTGTCAGAATGAGGGGATGCCTTTAGTGAAATGATTAATTTTATGGAACTGTTCAAGATTGTAGACAGGACACAGAATGTATAAAACTGAAACTTTAGAAAAAGATGCCTGGTGTTACATTCAAAGAGCTTGAAGGCAACAGGTCATGGAGGGCTGATTCCCCATATCTGAAGGAAAAAAAAAAAAAGGAAAATAAAATACAAGTGAGGGATTCTCAAGATGAAGGACTCCTGAGGTGACTGTGTCCCTGGACAGAGGATGAAGGAGACATGGGAGTGACGCTGAGGGTTGTAATTGGGCTGACCAGGTGGGTTTTGCCATACTCACCATAGTGCAGAATAAGAGAGTGGGGGACACTAGCTGAGTGCAGATAAAGAGGCTTTGTGTTTTATTTGTAAAATTTGGTGTATGGAAAACCAATGGAAACAGGAACATGCTATGAGACATCAGGGCTCATGTGACCATTTGAAGTACTGTGACAGGAGGGTCTGCACATACAGCACATCAGTCCCAGGAAAAGTGTGGACATAATAAGAAAATGAGTAAGAATAGATCACAGGAGGCACCCCTGCTCACAGAATAAAAAGAACAAGTATAAAATCAATTCAAAATAAATAAGGGAGTCCCTCAAATATAGGTTTATATGTTTTTTAACATTGAATGTGATATATGTTAATTGCTATAAAGACATAGTCATTAAGCAACTCTTCAAATTTGTGCCGACAGTGAGGTTGAATTGGCTTTACACTGGCTTATGTGCACTTCTTTTCTGTTTATATATTCAATTATTAAGAGAGCTTATTGGACCCTGTGAAGATGGTAGCAGAGCCAGTTTGACTATGGGAGTCCCTGTGTGAGTTAGTGAATGTATGAATAACTTTTTGTGGGTGTCTGTTAGTAAGTGGGCTTGTGAGTGGCTGACTGTTTGGGGACTCAGAGCAGGTGACCAGGGGTCTCCTGGTGAAGCTACTGATGCTGCAGCTACTCTGCTTGAACCCTAGTACTTCCTTGGGCATAGAAGCTGAGTGTCATTTTTTAAAAATCAACAAAACCTTTCCTAGGATGAAGCACCAGGTGGGACTGCCGGCTCCAGGCTCTGCCCCACCACCGCAGTGCCTGACCAGAAACTGGCAGCAAGTGCTGTGGAAGGAGTGCATCAAGGGAGCACTCCAGAGGCAGAGCTCCTTTGGAGAAGACAAAACAGGCACCCCACCACCATCTTGAAAATTGAGCAAGGTACTGCCCTGTCCATCCCCCCAAGGAGCCAGATCCTATCTCTGTGACCAGTGGGTTAATTACTCTGGGGTCAATTGTGACCCAGAAGAAACATCCTGAAAACAAAATTTGGAGGGAATGGAGTACAGAGTCTCATGTGCCCCACCCCCAATCCTGATTCAGCATTGGGACAAAGGTTGCAAGCTGAAAAGAATGAGGACTACTCCCCCAAGAGATGAGTAGTGAATCCTGTGTTTACCGAATCTCCTCCTCCCTGTAATCTTCTGAATATCAGACCAACAAGACTGGGGCACAACTGAGAGAGACTAATGCAAGTGGATCCTGGACATCAGCCACAATAGGAGGACACTACTCCAGGATAAACCTGGATTTGGTGCCACCCATTGGTACCTGGGTAGGAGGATCACCTACCCACCCGAGGGGATCCTCCTGACCATACAGGAGTGGGAGGGGGGTACCAAAGCCCATCCATCCCCAATGCCTCCCTCCTTCTTCCCTGGGCCAGTGTACTGGGGAGATTGTAAATGAGGCTGCAGCTCTGCAGGAGACGACAGAGGGGCCCACCTGTGAGCAACTAAGAGGAACAATTACAGGACCTGCCACAAAGAGGGTGCTAAGTGGCCATAAAATTTTTTTTTTCCCCTTTATTTATATGTGACTATGTATGGAGAATTTGCTTTGCATTCCCCTCCCTCCTTTTATCTTTTTTTTTTTTATTATTTTCTTTCTTTCTTCTTTTGTTTTTTGTTTTCTATTTATGTGAATGACTGAGTGTCCATCTTTCAGTTTTCCTGTGTATGTGAATGATTGAGTGTCCATCTTTCAGGTTTTTTAGAGGATTCAATTTGCATCTCCCTTTTTTTCCCATTGTTTTCTTTTTTTTTCTTCTTTCATTCTGTAGCCTCATAGATGCATGGCCTATCCGAAGGGACAGGCAAGAATGGGCGATGGATAGGGAATACTTAAAGTACACTTCAAACGAAAAAAATTGGGAAACCCCCATGGATTAGATAGCATTTCCATTGCTCCCAATTATTTTCCTTTTTGGGAACATAGAAACACTAAAGAAATGTGATATTCGAGTATTTACTGTGAAATGTGTATTGTAATGCTCAATTAATTTTTTTTTCTCAAGGACTCTGAGGGAAAATAACCAGATAATTGGTCAGTTCTGCAAAGAAAGAGGCCCCCATTTCCACCCATTGCTAAGAATCAAGGAAAGTCAATGTGCACAAGTGGCAGTCGTGGGTACACTTAAAACCCCGACCAAAATAATTTGTAACCCTCCAAAGTGATTGAAATACAAAATAAATAAATAAAATGAATTTTTAAAAAATTTTAAATCTCAAAAAAATAAAATGAAATGGAGTTTATTTGGTTCAAAATTTAACCCTAAAATCTCAAACTATAGATTGTGTGCTTTTAAAAAAGTTTAAACATCCTTGAAAGCAAAAAAACTCAGGAAATATCCAATTATACATTTAATAAATAGCTATCAAATGCTTACTGTATCCCAGATGCTTGATAATATCTATTTAGCAATATATGGTCTAGTTAAGAAAACCGTATAAAATTTTTCTATCTGCTTTCTTACTTAACAAACATCTTTTTTGGAAAAGCTCAATTTTTGTTGTAAAATTTAAATGGATTGGAATGAATGTATTCTTCCCCACACATTTATTTTCATATTCCAGTGTTGCAGGCGTCTGTTTCAGTTTCTAATACTAGGTAAGCTTTATTTTGTAAAGATCTTCCAAAATCCAGTCATGTCTCTGAATTCAAGTACAAATATTTTAAATTTAAAATCTGCTCAATGGCCAGAACTTTTCTCAAAATCATAAAGAAAATGAGATATTCACATTCAAACTTCTGAAGTCTTCCTTGGCTGACCAACCTGTACGTTGCTATATTTTTTAGGTTAAGTTTTCAAGC
>JAPVLO010004614.1:0-14373 GCA_027257055.1 Cephalopachus bancanus | reverse complement strand
TTAGGATGCTTAAGAATTATTCTAAATCTACTCTGCCTGTGCTCTGTAAACGAACAACAAAGCTGGATGATAGCACATCTGCTTACAGCGTGGTTTACTAAATTTTTTTAAACCCATTGTTGAGACTTACTGCTCATTGACATCGTACCTGATAATCCAAGAGCTAGGATGGAGATAAAAAATAAATTTTTGTTGTTTTCATGACTGCTGTACAATATCTGTTTCCCAGCTCATGGATCAAGAGTAATTTTGACTTTCAAGTCTTGTTATTTAAGAAATACATTCTATAACACTATAGCTGCCACAGATAGTGATTTCTCGAATAGATCTGAACAAAGTAAATTGAAAATCTTCTGGAAGAAATTCACTATTTTAGATGCCATTGAGAACATTTATGATTCAGGGAGGATATCAAAATGTCAACAGTAACAGGGTTTGGAAGAAGTTGATTTCAACACTCAGGGATGACTTTGAGGCATTCAAGGCTTTAATGAAGAATGTAGCTGCAGCTGTGGTGAAAAAAGCAAGAGACCAGAGAGTTATAAGTGGAGCCTGAAGATGTGACAGAATTGGTGTAATCTCAGGATAAAACTCTAATGCATGAGAAGTTGCTTTTTTTACAAATGAGCAAATAAAGTAGTTTCTTGAATGCAAATCTACCCCTGGCAAAGATGTGCTAAACATTATTGAAATGACAACAAAGGATTGAGAATATTTCATAAACTGAGTTGATAAGGCACAGCAGCACAGATTGAATCCAATTTTTTTTTTTTTTGAGTTGGAACCTCACTCTGTCGCCAGGCTGGAACGTAGTGGCACACTCCTGGCCACTGCAGCCTGGACCTGCTGGGCTCAGGCAATCCTTCCGCCTCAGTCTTCAAAGTAGTCGGAATACAGGCGCGCGCTACCAAGCCCAGCTAATTTTGTCAATTAAATAAAAAGAAGATAAAGGAAAGATAAGAAAATGGTTTCACTTTCACTTCCAGTAGACATTCTATACATTTCCAAATACCAAGATTATTAAGATACGGTATATAAATTCTCATGTATGATATGTTCACTGTCCTGTTTTCAACTCATTCCTATTCCCATTCCCCATTCTTTCTATAATCACAAGAGTAGTTTCCAAAAGTGAAATCTGTTTCCTTATCTCCTAGTTGTTTTTTTTTTCCTCATTTTAAAATAGCTAAAACTAAGATTTGCATGCACTAGTGGTAAGTGGCTTCCCCCTCCCCTTCTGACTTTTTAACTGAAATTCTCACTGTGCCCTTCTGGAAGTAGAAGGAAAGAAATACTTTCAACTGAAAATTTTAAAAAATAAACTGAAGACTGAAACAAATGTGGAGTATCTTATGAGAGTTGGCCAACTGTTCTCCTCATATTTAGAGTTGTCTGCAAACCAGGTGGTGGAGATGTGGCCATTATCTGGTTAATTTGATGACTATAACAACCAATACTGATAATGGATGCATCAAAAGGTTTCGTGAGACAAAATTTACTTTCTGGAAGAACTGAAATTTTTGAAAACACATGTCTAATAAGACTGTGAAGGAAATAGAGATTATGATTTCTGCCAGCAGTAAACTTTTGCTTGAAAGCCCATATAAAAGGAAGGAATTAGCCATGTCTTGAAAGCACACTCAGCCCTTTTATTAATTTAACAACCTTCCCATAATTTAAAATGACTTAAGTGTATGTATCACTGCATTGCCTAATACATTTTTGGAAAGAAGAGGGTCTTCTTTAAAGTATTTCTGTGAAATCTCTGAATTCAGCAGAAAATGGGATTCACCTCCAGACTGGCTATTAAGGCTGTGGTCTACTTAGCAACTCCATATCCACAGAGTACTATTTTGCCCTCTGATAGATTCCACACACACTACTAATAGCATCTTTTATCACAGAGCTTGAGGGTATCATACAGCTACTTTTGCATCTTGATTTGCAAATGAAGACTCAGAAAGGTTAAGTGATTCCGGATCCTATTCTTCTCTGCCCTCATTAAGTTTGCAGGGCTCTGCCAAGTCCTATCTGGAAAGAAAACAAACCGTGACACAGATAACACCCTCCATCTGGGTCACTGCAGCAGTTCTCAGTGACCCATCTGTACTGATACAAGAGATAAAGGATGGGACACTGGCAACTGTGGCACTGCCACTTGGGCTCACCTTGATCTCCCCTTTCCTGGGCTTGTGCAGTGCCTCCCCTTACCTCACACATTGGGCTCTTGATCATTCACTACTCAGCACTGTTGTTTAATTTTTTTTATTCATGTATTCAACAATTATTAAACATTTGTTGTGAGGAAAGCATTATTCTAGGCTGGTATATATAGCTTGTTTTTTCTTTCAAATCTTACTCATGTTAATATCTCCATCTTACTCAAAATGAAGAGAGAAAAGCAAAAGGAAATGTAAGAAAACCTGGCTTCCAGTGAGGAGGTCACTACTTTCAGGAAGTAAAATCTAGGAAAGAAGACAGGGTTTTGTGGTGTTCAGTAAGATTCTCCACAAATATTCCTGTTCTTCTCTTCCTCCCAGGTAAATGGCGGAATTGAAATTATTTGCTCTCTCTGAAGTTGGGTGTGACCATGTCATTTTTTTTTTTTTTAATAAAAAATTTTTACAGGGGAGAGTGTGAACGCAGTCCCCCACTACCACAAATCATGCAGTCGAGTTTTCCACATTTGGGGAAATCGCAGGGGTCAGCACATCCGGAGTCCAATGGCTAAGGCTCGCCCTGGGAAAACCCCCTTCATGATCATGGTATCTCCCCTGCCATACTTATCTCCATGGTAAGTATGACCATGTCATTTTTTTTTTTGGAGAATAAAACATAAGTTGAAATGAAGTGTGTTACTCCTGTGTAAAAGTCACAAGGGCCAATGGGCAATTCATCATATTCTTTTTGTTTTGCTTTAGTGATTATAGGAGTATATGTTAAAGGAGAACTTCCATCAGCCAGGGTCTTAGAGCGTCCACTGAGGAACACAGCCGTTCTCTCAGACTTCAATTAATATATGTTGCATGAGTGATAAACTTTGTTTTATTAAATCATTGAGATATTTAACACTTTTATCGAGATGAATTCTCAATAAAATACATATAAATAAATAAAACTTTCCTGTTTAAAGTGTACAGTTTAGGGCATACTTCATTAAGGGTACCTGCATAATCCACAGTTATATATCTAACCCTGAATTGTACCCCACATCTTTATAATTAAAAAGTTTAAAAAATTAAAAATAAAATAAATAAATGAATAAAGTGTACAGTTTAGTGGTTTTAGTATGTTACAGAGTTGTGTAACCATCACCATAATCTAATTATGGAACATTTTCATAGGGCAATAGCACTTAGTAGATTTCATTGACAAGAAATCTTGTACCCTTCAGAGATCACTCCCCATTTCTCTCTCATCTTTCAAGTTCTAGGAAATCACTAATTTACCTTCAGTCTCTAGAAATGTTACCTATTTTGGACAGTTCACAAAAAGTACCTTATTTAATATGTAGTCTTTTATGTATGGTTTCTGTCACTAAACATATGTTTTTGAGATGCTGTAGCATCTCTCAGGAATGTATTACTTTTTATTGCTAAATAGTATATACCATTTTAAAATCCATTTATCATTTTATGGACTTTCAGGTTGTTTTCACCTTTTAAGCATTGATTAATAATGCTATAAATATTTATGTACAATTTTTGTGTGGATGTATTATTTTCATTTCCTTGAAATTTCTCTAGGAGTAGAATTATTGGATCATATGGCAGCTGTGTGTAACAATTTATGGAACCACCAAACTATTTTCCAAAGTGATCTCACCATTTTATGTGCCCAATGCATAAATGTAACAATGTATAAAAGTTCCAGTTTCTTTACATCCTCACCACCAATTTTTCAGAATGTGTGGTTTTTTATTTATAATATTTCCAATGGTGTGCAATGGCATCTTACTGTGGTTTCAATTTGCATTTTCCTAATGAGTAATGATATTTAGCATGCTTTCATGTACTTACTTACCATTTGTAAAATTTTTTTGAAGAAATGTCTACTCAAATTCTTTGATCATTTTATAATTGGGCTATTTGTCTTCTTATTGAACTGAAGAGTTCATCAACAATTCTAGATAGAAGTCCTTTGTCAGGTATATGATTTGGAAATACTTTTTTTTTCCATTCTGTAAGTTGTCTTTTCACCTTCCTGATGACATGTTGACAAGACAAAGGCTTTTAATTTTGGAGAACTCCAATGTTTCACTTTTTTGTCATTTGTTGCTTTGGTATTATAGCTAAGAAATCATTGCTTACCTAAGTTCTCAAAGATTTACTCTTATGACTTTTTATAACAGTTTAATAGTATTATCTCTTACATTTAGATCTCTGTTCCATTCAGTGTATATTTTTATATATGGTATGAGGTAGAGCTCCAAAGTCATTATTTTTTAGATTGCTATCAGTTGTTCTGGAACCATTTTAGAAAAGATTCTTCTTTTCTCCATTGAATTATCTTGGCATTTTTGTCAAAAATCAATTGACTACAAGCATAAGGGTTTGTTTCTGGGCTATCAATTTTATTCTTTCAATTCTATATATGGGTATCCTTATAGCCATACCACACTTTATTAGTTATTGAAGCTTTATAAAAGGTTTTGAAATCAGGTAGGGTAAGTTCTCCAACACCGTCATTCTTTTCAGGATTGATTTGACTATTCTAGATTTTTCCATTTCCATATGAACTTTAGGGTCTGATGATCAATTTCTGCAAAAAAAGTTCATAGCTGGAATTCCAATAGGGATTGCATTAAATCTGTAAATCAATTTTATGAATATTGCCATTGTAACAAAATACTGAGTCCTCTGACATATGAAAATAGAGTATCTTTTCATTTATTTAGACATCTAATTTTTTCCAATAATGTTTTGTAGTTTTTTATGTATGTCTTGCACTTCTTTTGCTAAGTTTATTCCTAAGTATTTTAATCATTTGAATGTTATGTAAATAAAATTGTTTTCTTAATTTCTGTTTTGTATTATTTATTGTTAGTATATATAAATGCAATTAATTTTGTATACTGAGCTTGTATCTTGCAACTTTTCTCAGTTACTAGTTCTAGCGGATTCCTTGACATTTTCTGCATAGAAGATCATATTACCTACAAATAGTTTTACCTTTTCCTTTCCAATCTAATGCCTTCTATTTCTTTTTAGCTTCCTAATTTAGTTTCCTGACTAAAACCTAAAGTACAATTCTGAAGAGCTTTTTAGGTAACTTGTATTCAGCATATCTCTGCCAATGTATCCATAATGCAAATATTAAAGAAATAAAATTTAAAAATAGATTCCATTTCATCAGCAAAAGCAGGGAAGGCTTTTGAAAGAGTTACCTGGAGAGGATAATCCTTGCACGATGGAAGTAAAGTCATTCAGTATGAGAAAATATAATATTAAGTTCTATTCCCTGACTGGGAGTAAATTTTTAAAGGAAGAGTAGAAGAGAAGACAAGAAATACAAGTTAGGAACAGAATATTTATAAAAGCTGTACTGTGGAAATTGAGAATGGAGCTAGAGATAGGAGGCTCTTGCAAAACACTGGAGAGTGCTAGAGCTAAGAAGAAGTTAGTGCTCCCTAATCCCAGATCTCCCCACTGTTCACATTTAGAATCTCAGCACTAATACCCTATCTATCTAGGCTTCTACAGCTTTCCATCTCCAAGTCAGATAATATTTACTAGCTGCTGAGCACAAATCTAACATTGAGCCTTATTCCTGTTTCCATTTTTATCTTAGACACCAATATTAGGAACAACTTGGTTTTTCCATGTTCAAATTGTAAGACAGCCTTCAGGATTCTATGATCTTCTTTTCTTCTTTGCCAGAGTCCCAGAGATGCAATATGTTTCTCATGCCTTGTTCAGAGTATTTCTTACCTAGAATTTTCACGTCAAGTAGACTGACTATAGAGTAGAATCTAACATCCTCAGCTTCTACAGATAGTCCTGGAACTCTTGCACACAACTATTCAAAAACAAGACACAAAGGGCCAACATTCCTCAAATGGAGTTTTGTTGTTTGATTAGTTTATCTGGTTTGGGTTTTAGACCCTAGGGGTATAAACAAGATAACATAAACTAGATAAAGTTTTTAATATCTGACATAGTTTTGCCGCCATTGTCCCTTTTTGAATTAATAACTGTGAATCTAGCTGGGTTTTTCTTCTAACAATAATTACTATCATTGAGTACTATGAACCATGCTAGGTGGGTTCTAAGTTCATACTAACATATTTACCATTCACCACCACAAAGTAGGCCTCTTATGTCCACTTCATAAATAGAGACTGAGGTTTGAGAAAGATTTACTAGACTAAGGCTACAGTCATTAAGTGTTGAAGCCAGTATTGAAATCTATCAATTTTCTCCAAAACCCACATCTTCTTTGATAACCTACTGCCTTTGTGAATAGAGCTCACCAAACCCCTATTATACCCTAATCCTTCCATTGTTAGTCACCAAGACTTCATACTTTTATGCAGCCCTTTTTTCTACAGTTTCGACTAATGTCCTCCCAAGTGTGCATTTGGCTTATTGGTTTCCTTGTGTTCAAGAAACCTCTAAATTGATTGATGAGTGTTACATTGGAGTATGGCACCTCATAGGCACCATCTTTTTGGAGTCCCATACTAGACTGGACTTCCTGGGAATAGGACCATGCTGGGAACATAGCACATAATAAATGTTTGTCAAATAAATGAAATGGATGAATAGATGAATGATCAAGTTTTCTAACAGCTCATTCTTTCATCTGGCAATTGCACTGTTCTGGAGTAATGACACCCTACAGTAGAAAGAGTGTGGAGTCATGATGGAGACTGAATCTCAGCTTCACTGCTTGTAAACCGTGAGCCTGGACACATTACTTAACCTCTATAAGCCTCAGATTGTTCGTGTCTAAAGTGAGCCATAATTTACTCTGGCATAAGGCAGAGGATATGAGATAATAAATGTAATAAATGTGAAACAAATTAAATGTTCATTGACTATTACTTCCTTTCTTTTTAAGATAAATGTTGCAACCTATGTTTCCTTCTATTTTCCTTGTCCTGAGCTAGTTCTCTTTTGCCTGGGTAATTATATTGTTGAGCTACCTAGTATCTGGAGAAAGAGTAGATCCTAATGGCTAAAACCCAGATACTGACTACATTAAAGCCCAGGCCCCACCACAATGTAACTGCATGACATAGGTAAAGTACCTTGATGCCATCTTGCCTCAGTCCATCTATAAAGTGGGATAATTATAGAATCTTCTTCCATGGGATGTAAGTTCAGAATTAAATAAGTGACTGTCTTTATAGCTCATGGAACCATATCCAGACCCATGAAAAGCACTCAATAAATCTTTTTATTATTATTACTGCTACCACTATTAGCACTATGTACTTCACCACTACTTTAAGCACTTAAGTAAAACAGTCCTACAATTCTCTTCTTGGAGATCAGATTCTCTGCCTACTACTTCATTGGGCATTAATTTCTAGCTACTTACTGGGTGTTTACTACTGGATATAACAAGGGCCATTTGTCCCTGTGTCTCAACTCTCTGGGTTGTTTGCTGTAGAAAGTGGCTCCCAAGTACTTGCAATATGCTGAAGTCTGTCCATTTCAACTTCAAGATCTATCTATCCCTGATCTATCCCATTTTGAGATATAGAGAGTATTCATGTCCCTGAAATGTCATCTCTAGATCACTGAATGTGTGTGTACGTGTGTGTGAATACATACCACTTTGCTGTCATATGTTTCCTGACTCTTGACTGTGAGCAATCATTTCTCATTTCCAGCAAAGCATTTGTTAGTTGAAGCCCTTCCTCCTGTGGTTTGGTGTCTAATCTGCTGTGGTTTTGCCAACTGGGAAAACCAGCTTGTTTGAATTGTGCGTACAGTAAGTGTAAAGAGAGTCTGACGGAGAACCTCCGGGATCTCCCATGAGTCAAGGGAGTGAGAGTCATTGTGTGAACATTGTAGCATATAGTGTGGCTGCTTAGAGAAGTCTTTTTAGCTTGTTCTTGATTGGAGTTCAGGAGAGGTGAGCTTTGCAAAGGCATCTCAGTCTTGGAGCGGTGGAGCATTATTATTCTAATTTTATTACTAGCAATACAAAAGGCATTCGACTCATCTTTTGTTCATGGCATGAAAATGTTCTGAGCCATATGAAAGCAGAGGAAATGGACTGTACATTTGCTGGCGAGAGGTGTGTGAGAGGAAAATGTTCGCTAAAATCTCTTCCAGTGTTCAGAACATTCTACACAGTCCAAATCTTGGTGCAGCAGGCCTCCTTGCCCCAGAAGTCAGAGTGAAAAATTGTATAAGACAATAGAGATGGCAACATCTAGTGACCAGTGGCAATAATGTCAGTGGTGGTATCCAGTTAATGGTACTGGTGGTGACAGGGGCACACTACAGTGTTCAAGACTAAACAACAACAGCATCAAAGTTGTCTTAAATATCTGTTCCTGTGATGTTATTGTGGTAATGGATCCACTGACCTCTTCTGGTCCTCTCTCATCTTCCAAGTCTGGCTCTCCAGCTTTCTCAACTTTACTGTTACTATCTAATAATTTTTCAGTAAATTGTTTATTTGTTCAAATAAATCAACCAGTTCTGTTGTTTTCAGTCAAAAACCCTGTGTAGGACAGATGGGTGATTCCTTGTTCTCTCTAGATCACATATGTAAGAAGCATTTGATTTCAAAGGATATTCAGCCATACATCAGATTATGTTCAGTAAATTTTATTGTCATATCCTTATTAGCACAACTATTCAGAGAAGGTAGAAAAATTGTATCTTGACTTACTACTTCCTATTTTGTTTTACTTCTCTAAGTATCTCACAAACTAGCAAGCAGTACTTCGATCATTTCAAAAAGAAACAAACACTACAATATCCTTGCTAACATGAAACTCATGATGTCCTTGCTAATAGCAATTATTTTTTGACAGCAGGGGTAAAAAAGAATCTAGATAATTTTCTACTACTCCCTAAGACAAACTACTATAATTTTAAGTACCCTTAAATTTTATAATTTTAAGTATTTGTGTTGTTGCTTGGTAACTTTCTAGAAAAGCAGAAAGACCCACAGACAAACATCAACTCAAAATGAATATAAATGTGTTTATGCAATTACTTTGCAGTTCATTAATACCTAAACATAGATTTCAAAAAAGAATTGGGGGAGGAGGGCGTATAACAACACAAAGCGTACCTGGGCCCAAAGCAGGCGAAGCGAGGACTGGTTGGAGGCCCAAACTTCACCTGCACATAGATTACTTACGTACTTAATCCTGACTTGTTCCCCACATCTCTATAATAAAATAAAATATTTTTTTAAAATAGGATTGGTCAGTCTTTTCATGTGGACTGAGCTACAGACTGGTCACACTTCATTAGTATTAAATATCGGGGAATTGTTTCTGTATGAGTGTACATGTGTGTTTACCTGTGCTTACACAACAGAAAGAGAAGGATGTGAGAGACAGATGTTTATGATGCTGAGAGACACCAGAGATGAGACATGGAAAAACAATAATGCCCTTTTTCCAAGGACATCTTCTATTCCTGGTTCCAGTGTTTCTTGAGACTCAATTTCATTTCTGCCCTTATGAGCTATATATATAGTCTGTATTCCTAAAAGAAATGTCTTACTGGTTTTGGTTATTTACCACTAAAAAACTTCCACCAGGGCTAACTTCTTGGGTTCCCTCCCACTGTGGGAGATTTTCTGTCCTCTCAATAAATCCTACTTTAAAACAAAAACCAAAGCAAAAAAAACTTCCACCAATGCAAAAGTGAATCTCTATTTAGAGTCTTTAAAAATGTTATACACAATCATCTTTTATAGCATATAAAATAAACATATGTAAATAATAAGATATGTTAATATAGTATACATTATATTTTATAATAAAAATCTATATTATATTTATTTGGAGGGGTAAAAACAAATCTCATAAATTTTAAATTTGCTCTAAATGCTTTAAATGATAGTGGAATGATCTTCCCATATTTATCAAGAAGTGAAAAGAGTAAGGAATCTAAAACCTGCCTTTGAATCATTTGATTTGTAAATGTTTCTCAATATTTCAAAGCAATCACAATTTACTGCCTATTCTCTTCTTTGAACTGAAAGTAAATAACCTGTCAATTTCTGCATATGGTTTTCTAAATTTAGGTAATATGATAATTTGCATTAATGAATAAAGTAAATCCAACATATACTCAAGCATAACACTATTCTAGCCAAGTACAAGCATTTAAACAATAAGAAACCAAATTTAGTAACTGATCTGGAGAGTATACTTAAGGTATTTGGGCCATGTCAGTATGGAATACTGTAAAGGGAAAATTTTCTTATCTTATTCATGTGGATTTAGTGTTGCATGATGAAAGGACTCCATCTAGTATAATGGTGAGATAAGTCTGGTTTACATTCTAGCTTTGCCACTTACAAGCTATCTGAATTTGGACAAATCATTCAAATTCTGTGAGCATCTTGTACTCATCTACAAAACTGAGTTGTCAACCGAACTAAAAGATGTGGAATTTAGCTTCTGCTCAATAAAAATATAAAAATCAACGTAAATAGGCAATGTACCTAACATTGCCATCCAAACAGAGTGTTGTATACCCTATTGGTATACAATAGGTGTATCAATTTTTGGTTTGCCTAACCATCAGTACAAATTTTATGGAGAGGAGTAAATGATGCTGAATCAATTTTGCCCAATGTTGGCAGTCATGTGGCGTATTATGCTTGACCTATGGCTTGGTGTTCGGAGATATAGTTGATTATTGGCTTTGCAACTGAGTGAACTTGAATATGTCACTAAAATCTCTTGATCTTATTTTTTTCATATTAAAAAACGAGGGGCAAAGAGCATATCATTAATGCCAAACCCCCTCACAGGGTTAGACTCAAAATGAGCTAACATGTATGAAAGTGCTGTGCCAAAAGCAATTCTCCAAATAAGTGTCAGATGATGAACAAGAAAGAAAAGGGTTTTTTGGCTCGTTTTTGTTTATTTGTTTTTTGAGTTAGAATCTCATTCTGTCACCCAGGTTGGAGTACAGTGACACTCTCACAGCCACCGCAGCCTCAGTCTACTGGGCTCAGGGGATCTTTCCGCCTCAGCTTCCTGTACTATGTTTGAGATTGCCATGAAGGGGGAAAAATCTGGCAATCGTTAAATGAAAACGAAACATTTAATTTAGAAATAGAAAATAATCTACAAACTTTTATTCAAAAACTTACTTTAACTTTCTTCTTCTTTGTGTGATATGCATAGTGCTCTCAAGGCAATGTGTTTAGAAGGTTGTAAGAGAGAGATTGCTCAAGAAATACATTAAACAGATTTGGAAGGGGGTGGATATAAAGTTAGAATTTCTGAGTCATGAAAACATCAGATAGCGCTTTCCGAAAGGTGTAACTTTATTTAAAACTTTGCTGCTGTGAATTCTATCATGCTGCAGACACCTCTGAATCAACAATCTCTGTTGGCAAATTGTTATGCTGACAAATTCTCACACAGACTGAAAATTTTCATTTTGTAAACAAGTCAGTGGGCTCCTGATGGTCTAGCTTACACCCTGAGCTGGAACTTTGGAACATGGAATCCTGGCTTGAGTGATCCTGTCTAATCCATTTCTCACGTTAGCAAAGCAGATCCAAATATTTATCACTCAAATCGGAGAGCCACTGTGAGCATGAATGTAATATGAAGTCTGATACCGTTCTTAAGTTTGAGAAACACAAACAGCATATCACTGGCTTCCTTGGCTAGACTCCCTGAGACAGAGTGTTATGGTGTGTTAATTTAATCTTCTTCATAATACTAGGAGCTCTATTTCATTCCGAGCCCCAATAGGACAAATATAGAAGTGTCATCCCAAAGTTTCCTGACCAGTATATTTGATGGACACAAATGTGAACGCACACGCAGGCACAAACAGATTGAGTGATGACCAATCTGCTAGGTCAGTGCTTTTCAGTCACCACCCCCGTCATCAAAGCAGAATAAACAGGACATGTGATGCAGCCATGTCGCTGGGCAAAAAATCACATAGGTGAGATACATTTACACACCACGACTTTGGAACAAGCAAAGTACACTTACCTCACAAAAGGTGATGCATGCACATAACAAGAGATAAACAAGGAATAGCAGCATCCAAGAAGGGATATCAGGCTGGGAGATAGGAAGTGCTGGGCCAGACTCCAGATGCAGTGCGATTACATGGGATGCCTATTAAAAGTCAACACAGTGTCTAGCATATGAAAAACACTTATATATCAATATCATTAGAAAATAAGTTTCTTTTCCCTTATTTAATAAAATTACACTTTGTGAGAGGGCATCATAGATATATCAAGGGGGGATTGGATTTCATAAGGCTCCTTCTAGCTCAGTTGAGTAGAAGGAACTTGGTAATTTTACCTTTGCATGGCCCTATTCTATAAAGGGCTGGGCTAATTTTTTTATACAGATAATACACTTCTTTGTGGTCCTCTAGCCCTCTAACCAGTGGTAGCTGAGAGGATGGAGAAGGGGATGCCTGTTCTTGATCACAAGCTTGGTCCCTGGACCCTTTTTCATATGCCTTCCTATTTCAAGATGCTTTAATTCTCCATCCACTTTTATAAAGTGGTCTCATGAGGAAGGAGCAGGACCTGAAGGAAACAGAAAATTTGAAAGTTTTGGCATCTGATCAACAACCTAGGTGTTGAAAGAGTCTAGCCTTGCATGATCATGTAGATAACGAACTTCTTTCTTATCTAGAAAACATAAATGATAGCCAGTCTTCCATATCTATGAGCCCAGACCTGCACATTCATTGTCCAGGGTATGAATCATGTCAACAAAGGCCAGACCTGGACAAAATTAGAAATTAGAGGTGGTATGTTGCAAAGAACACTGGAACAGGAACCATGATAGTTGGATCTTGACTCTATCATTAACTAGTTGTGTGACCTTGGACAGGTCATTTCACTTTTTTGAATCTTAGTTTTCTTATGGGCAAAATGCAAAGCTAAGACTCCCAATATTTACTGAAGAAAAGAAAATATTTATAAAGTGCTTCAAACAGATATAAAAAATGAAGTAGTCTCTAAAATCAGATGTGCCTTCCACAGTTATGCCCTTTCCTCTCCTTTCCTCCTTTCTCATTCCTCAGGTTAAGAAACAAAACTAATTAATCCATAATAAAGTATTGTCACCGTGGATGATCCCTACCTTATACTATTTATATGCTAAGAAATGAATCCATGGTTTTAGGATGCTTCAAGAATGTAGAGAATTAATGCTTCTGTGTGTGTGTGTGTGTGTGTGTGTGTGTGTGTGTGTGTGTGTGTGTGAGATCAGTATCCTTAGGTAGAATACCCCAAAGACAGCAGTCTGCTCTACCTGAGGCAAGGCTGGTTGTGCAGAGAGCCTTTTAAAGCATGGCTCACAGACAATGCGAAATTCTCTCTCCTCTGCAGGTTGGTCTGCAGTGACACCGGCAGATGCTAAACTTCGGCCTGTCTAGAACAGTTAATTAGGTTATAGAGGCTGCCAAAAATCCCAAAGTCATCCAAAGAAAATGCAACACTTTGAGATCTGAAGCAAAGGTCAAAAGACACAAACACTAATCCTATTTTTAAAAAGAGAGAAACAAATAAGGAAGGAAGGAAAAAGGCAGGAAGGCAGGTCCCTGAGAATCTGGCAACTTCTTAACAATATAATAAATAAAATAATGGCTAATAATACTTTATGCAATATTGAAATATGGCTCCTTTTCCCATTAAGACTGTAATATTCATAAAGGATGATACTGTATATTCGTGACCTGTTCCAGAACTTTCAGTCCACACCTCTTGGGACATCAGAGGACTTTTCAGAAACCCCCTTCTTGCTGCAAAGCGTTCCTACCTGAGAATGAGACTGGAGAGAGGGAGGCAATCACTTGCTAAATGGAGTCAAAAAACAGCCAGGAATGTTCAGGATTGCATCAAATTCTCACAAAGAATTGCTGCCTGCCTCCTGGTTCTCAGGAGCAGAGAGGCCGCCTTACAAACCTAGAGACCCAATTCTTCCAAAGAGGTTACCCCAGAACGCCTGTGTTGGGGCTGGGGTGGGGTAAGAAAACAAACAGCAGTGTGTAGGACTTCACTGCCACCAGCAGGCCCCAGAGGAAGTGCAGGCCCAGAGGAGACCCGACTGCTTAGATTAAGAGGCCCCAGGTAAGAGGATAAAACTTGCAGCTGAGCTTTCTCACCCTCTGCCTATCCACCCTGTCCCTTATCTCAAGGATTTGGAAACGCTGTTCTTCCTCTCTAAAA
>JAPVLO010004613.1:0-14330 GCA_027257055.1 Cephalopachus bancanus | reverse complement strand
TTTTTTCCCAATTTTTTTTTTTGTTGTTGTTGTTCCCCAGAGGCCAGTCAACAAAGCACTAATTAATTTAGTCTGGATGCATTGAATAGAATATTGACGGGCCACAGTGACAGATAGTGTCACATTTTAAACTTGTGTGTTCTAATAGTGGAAGAGCTCAGTGTTTTACCAAATGTTACATTCCATACCTGCTTAAGTATGTATGCATGTGTTTAGTACAGACTCCTCCCCTTCTCCCAGTCAAGCATTTAAAAAAACCATTTGAGTTTATGCTCTGGTGGAAAGTAAGCCATGAAGTTGAGTTATGTGAGCTTTAAACTTCCGAAAGTAACTGCTTAATGTTTTGAACTTCATTATATTAGGAAAATGGAGACGGGAAAACTATCTGGGAGAAAAATTTTTGTTTCCTGAGGAATAAGAGGAGCAGAATGCCCAGGACAAGCCAGTGGCAGGCTGTATGTTGCCACTTGTTACTTGTATCCAGTTTTTCTTTTCTTTTCTTTCTTTCTTTTTCTTTTTTTCTTTTTCTTTCTTTCTTTCTCTTTCTTTCTTTCTTTTCTTTCTTTCTTCTTTCTTTCTTCTTTCTTTCTTTCTTTCTTTCTTTTCTCTCTTTCTCTCTCTCTTTTTTTCTCTTCTTTCTTTCTCTCTCCCCTTTCTCTCTCTTCTCTGTCTCTGTCACCCACAGTGGAGGGCGGTGGCACGCTCCCGACCACCACCGCCTCAACCTGCTGGTCTCAGGCGATCCTTCCGCCTCAGCCTTCCAAGTAGCTGGAACTAACTTTTTGATTTATTGTAGAGATGAGATCTTGCCTGATTGCCCAGGCTGGTCTTGAAACAGTGGGCTCAGGCAGTCCTCTCACCTTGGCCCCCCAAAGTGCTGGGGTTATAGTCGTGAGCCACTGTACTGGCCAGTTTCTACTTTCACAAAGGGGTTTGTGAGGCAAGTGGCTTTCTCCCGAGTTGCAGTGCCTGTCTGTCCTTAAAGGTTTCCACTGTTGTTGTTTTCAGTATTATTTGTGTCAGATCTAGCATGCAGTGTGTATATTTTAAGTTTATAGATTACACAAGTAAATGATAATACAGTCTTTCAGACCTTCATTTGAAAACAGGCCGTGTAAAGACCTTTGGGAAATGGAAACTTTTCTCTAGTGGTGCTTTTCAAATAGTAAAAGTTTTTATCGTGCAAAAGAGGAAGGGGGCTTAGCATCTGCATTAGGATCATTTTTTCCTATATCCTATTAGCTAATTCCAAGGTTGTTGAATGTGGTATCCACCCACTTCATTTGACTGCACCCTTTGCTCTCATGAAAGTGAGACAGATTGTTCTGAGTTGCTGTGTGTATGTGCTTTGGCACAGCATGAAGGGGACCCTTAATCACATTGCCATTGTCTTTAAAACAGCTTGCTATTGTGGCCACAAATAAAAGGGTGCAAGGGGAAAGCATGGCAGATAAAGGTTCTTTTTTCTGCTCCTGTGTTTAGCAGGTCTGCTTTGTATTGCTGGCATTTTGTGTTCCCTGACTACCTTCTGTATTTTCTGTATATTGCTCCCAGTCAACCAAAGTGTCTTTGCATATTTATCACTATAACTTTGACATACCTATAGCCGACCACTTAGAATTCTTTATGTGGAGGCAAGCAAAACAAAATGTGTGGGAAGATGTTGAGTGTTGTCACCTTTGCTAGCATTTTTCCCCCCTTTCTTGTATGTTTAAATACTTAAGCACTTAGATTATTTTGTGTGACTTTGTCCTCCACATGTTTATTTACTTTTGTCGGGTTTAGAAATTTGGTTAAAATTTCCCTTTTCCCTTTTTTCATTGTGTAATTTCTTTTTAAGAAAGGAGTTTCTAGGGAAAAAACTGGCTGGGTGTTTGAATGGCTCTGTTTTAAATTGCTGAGAGAGACTGTATGACATTGGGAAAAGGGTTTTTTTCTTTTTTTTTGAATTTTTAGTCCCTCTCTGTTGCCCAGGCTGGAGTGCAGTGGCATGAGCATGGCTCAGTGCAGCCTCGAATTTCTGTACTCAAGTGATCCTCCTTCCTCTGCCTCCTGAGTAGCTGGGTCTACAGGTGTACCCCCACCATGCCTGGCTAGTTTTAAAAATTTTTTTTGTAAGACAGAGTCTTGCTATGTTGCTCGGGTGGTCCTGAACTCTTAGGCTCAAATGATCCCCCTGCCTTAGCCTCCCAAAGTGCTGGAGTTACAGGTGTTAGCCACTGTACCTGGCCGAAGAAAGGTTTTATTTGTGTCATACTTTTTTGTAATTTTAAATAACTTTATCAAGTGCTGTAGGAGGAGGAAGGAAAAATATCTATAATGTGGAAATCAGAAAAGCTTTCTTATTGCCTTAGGAATTATCTCTGAATTATATATTTCTCATTGCCCCTTTCAGAGAAGGAGATTGACATATAATGACCCGCATGACGGGTCCTATATGACTGTTAGCGTTTATTCCACTTTTTGCTGACTCAGAAATGGAGGATCAGAGACAACTTGCATTTTACATTGAAAGGGGCACATATCTTCTGATAGTCTGACTCCAGAGCCAACTCTTTGCTCTAAACGTATCTTTCATTTGAAGTGGCTTATTTCTAGGGTCATTTTGTCTTCAGGATGACAAAAAATACTTAATGTATGAAATAATTCAGAATCTGATGATACCTAAAGTACATTAAGGAAAAATAATAATTTGTCTGAGTTCTGCAGAGTTTATTAAAAACTTTGCCTCTAAAGGTACTGTTATAATGCTTCAACATAAATTTTTAAAAATTTCCGATTTTTACATTAAGGATCTTCCATGTTTGGATTAATTATCCTCATTTTTTCAGATGATAAAAAAAAGTATAAGCTGAAACTGTAAGCTTGAAGTGTATTTTTTTTACACTCTATTGTAAGTGCCACGTATGGTGAGTTTTTGAGATTCAGGTTTTCATTGGAAAGCAGTGGTTACCTGTAACAGTGCCCAGTGATTTGGAATCAAGATACTTAAAGGAAAAGCAGTATCATCAATTCCTCCTTGGCTCCTTCATCTTTAAAATGAAGAGGCTGAACCTCATGATCTCCATAATTTTTGAAATGCTCCCGGTGGTTATGCTTTAAGAGCTTTGGGGGAGGCCGGGAATGGTGGCTCAAGCCTGTCTTCCCAGCATTTTGGAAAGGGCCCTAGGCGAGAGAATTGCCTGAGACCAGCCTGGGCAACATAGTGAAACCTTGCCTTAACAAAAAAATTTAAAAATTAGGTGGGGGTGCACACCTGTATTTTCCAGCACTTGGAAGGATGAGGCTGAAGGATTGCCTGAACCCAGCAGGTAAAGGGTGTGGTGGCTGACAGAGTGAGACTCCAATTAAAAAAAAAAAAAGCTTAGGGGACCATGAATTTGGAAAAAAGTTACTTTTTTTTCTCTAATCATTTCCTTTAAACCGCTGCAATACTACCAAGATCTGTGATTTTTGTCATTAATAGAAATGACAACCAGGCACAGTGGCTCATGCCTGTAAATCCCAGCACTTTGGGGGGCCAAGGTGTGTGGATTGCTTTAGTCCAGGGGTTTGAACCAGCCTGGGCAACATGGGGGAAATTTTTGACTCTACAAAAAAAAATCAAAAAAATCATCAGGGCATGGTTGGCATGCACCTAGTCCCAGCTACTTGGGATGCTGAGAAGGAAGGATTGCCAGAGCCCAGGAGGTCTTGGCTGCCATGAGCTGTGATCGTCCTAATCATGTCACTGTACTCCTCCCTGGGTGACAAAGACCCTGAATCAAAAGAAAAAAAAAAAACCGAGTGCAGTGGCTCCTGCCTGTAATCCTAGCACTTAGGCAAGACGAAAGGATTGCCCGAGACCAGGGTTTGAGACTAGCCTAGACAATTTGGTGAGACCTCGTCTCTACAATAAAAAAAAATGAAAAATTAGCCGGGCATGGTGGCACAAGCCTGTGTTTCCAGCTACTTGAAAGGTTAAAGTGAAAGTATCGCCCGGGGCCTAGCAATTAAGGCTGTGGTGGCTGTGAGTGTGCCACTGTACTCCAGCCTTGGGTGACAGAGTGAGACTCCGCTCAAAAAAAAAAAAAAAAAAAAAAAGAAATCACAGATGCTTTCTTACCACATCGTAGTTGTTGCAGGTGTCCTGAAAAATATCAATTGTGTTGGCCACAATTTGAAAATTATGGTAATTAATAGATTTGTCATTAGGGGTTTGTTATTCGGATTAAAAAAGAAAAAGTGGGGGGGGGAAAAAAAAGAAAAAGCGTTTTTAATACCCTTAGTTTTTGAACTATTTCTACTGTTTTAAATTTGGGTTTTTCTCTGAGTGTGCATATATGCATTTTTTGCTTTACAAATATTCTTAAAGGCCAGGCTCGGTGGCTCAGCCTGTAATCCCAGCATTTTGGGGAGGCCGAGGTGAGTGGATTGCCTGAGCCCGTGGGTTCGAGACCCACCCGGGCAACTTGGCAAGGCCTCGTCTCTAAAATAAATAAAAAATTAGCTGGCCATGGTAGCGCACACCTGTAATTCCGGCTACTTGGAAGGCTGAGGCGGAAGGATTGCGGAGCCCAGCAGGAGGTGCAGTGACCAGGAGCGTGCCACTGCACTCCAGTCGGGGTGACAGAGTGAGACTCCAACTCAAAAAAAAAAAAAAAAAAAATTCTTAGAGTCTGAGTCTTTACCCATTGCCAAAGGTGCTTGTAGAACTGCACCTTTGGCAATGGGTAAAAACCACAAAAAAAACACTTGCAGTGAATGCCCTGATATTTTTGAAGTAACACAGCTTTCCAACTGATTTTCTGTTTCAGAAATAATTTTGTGCAGTGCATGTGTTGTGTGGGTGACTTTTGTTCTTGGCAACCTGGTCCTCCTGCTTGGAAAATCAGCAGCCGAAAACCCTTTAAAAAAGAGTATTTTCCTACCTCTTGTTCTCCACAGTGAATGCAGAATGGTCCGGGTGGACCCTGGCTGTTGTGAAAACACTTTGTGGACGCTGCTTTTTCCGGTGGGGGAGGGGCTGTGTGTGGGTATTTTGTCTCTCTGTAGCGGTATCTTGGGTTTCCAGAATGAGGGACTGTGACTGTGTCACATTCCTCAAAAACTGAGCAAGCTAGATAGAAGCAAAATGGTGATCAAAAAATACGTTATGTTTACCTCTATTTTGGATATCCTCTTTGCAAGAATTAAGTTTCTAAGCAGTTGTTCCATGTGAGGGTTGTAGGGAAAAAACCTCTTTTTTAAGGTTATCGGCTGTTGATTTTCCAAGCAGGAGGACCAGGTTGCCAAGAAAAAAGTTACCCACACAACACATGCACTGCACAAAATTATTCTGAAACGGAAAATCAGTTGGAAGGGTGTGTTACTTCAAAAATATTAGGGCATTCACTGCAGAGTTTTTGTGTGGTTTTTTTTTTCTTGCTTGTTTGGCTCTTAGTAATTTCTGTATTAACTGGTTACGGGGAAAGGGAAAAAGTAACAAATTCTCCATTTTTAGTAAGAATTAGGAATACACAAAGACTCCTGGAGCTCTGGGCCCGTGGTGAGCCTGTTATTCCATTTGTAAAGCAATTTTTCTTTAAATTGGGCAGGGTGGGACTTGCATTCCTGAAGTAACAATGAGTGTTTCCAGATCTTTATCAGTCAGTGTTAGGAGTGACTGTTTTTAATAGTGACAGTGAGGCAGCCATTCCCAGGAGCAGACTTAGTCACTGGCAGAATTGTCAGAACCCTGAAATAAATTTGAGAAAACCTCAGGATGGAAAAAGTAAGTTGTTGTTTCAAAACAAAACAAAGCCGGGCTCCGCGGCTCAGCCTGTAATCCCGTGCTCTGGGAGGCTGAGGTGAGTGGATTGCCTGAGCCCGCAGTTCGAGACCCACCTGGGCAACTTGGCAAGACCTCATCTCTACAATAAATCAAAAAATTAGCCGGGCGTGGTAGCGTGCGCCTGTAGTTCCGGCTACTTGGAAGGTTGAGGGGAGAAGGATCGCCGGAGCCCAGCAGGTTGAGGCTGTGGTGGCCGGGAGTGGCCACTGCACTCCAGTTGGGCAACAGTGAGATTCCAACTAAAAAAAAACAAAAACAAAACAAAAAGCTCAAGCTGCTTTTTTGGGGAGATTGGGATGGAGATCAGTGGAGGCTGCAAGAAAACCCGAGGAACTTTCCTGAGGTCTGTTGTGAGCTATCTAGGGAGAAGAGATTAGTATTATTTACCTAAAGTACCTCAGTGTGAACATGAAGTTTTGAATAAGATTAATTTGGGAGTAGCCACCAAGGTGGGAGTATGGTCTTTGTGTAAAAATTTACAGAATTTTTAAATTTTACTTAAAGCAAGAAAGAAACGTGGTAACAGGTTGTTTTTTGTTGTCAGTTGAGAGGAAAATTTAAATAGCATTTCTTTCCAAGTGAGTCCCTTTTACTGGTGTGGCAGTGAGGAGTGCTCGGGACCTGCACGGGACACCACTAGTCGTAGACAATCTTGTTATCATTAGGCAGCATGAGTAGGAGGAATGTAGACTGTTTTCCCTTTAGGTATGTCGTCCTACCTCAAATTTTTTTTTTTTTTTTAGTTGGAGTCTTACTCTGTGGGCTCAGGCGATCCTTCCTCCTCAGCCTTTCAAGTAGCTGGAAATACAGGCACGTACCACCACGTCAGGCTAGCGACCCTTTATTTTAGGTGCAAAAAAAACCTTTTTTATTTAGAGTTTCATCATGGCTGCCTGTCTGCCAGGTAACAAGCTGTAAAACCCCTTTTTTAGTTTTCCTTACGTCCCGAAATGAAACTATACTAAATCCAACCAAATCAAATCACAAGTTGGAATCTCACTCTTGTCACCCCGGTTGGAGTGCAATGGCACACTTATGGCCACTGCAGCCTTGGGCCTGCTTGACTCAGGTGATCCTTCCGCCTCATCATCCAGGTAGCTGGAACTACAGACGCACATCCCAAAACCCAGCTAGTTTTTGTGATTTATTATAGAGACTAGGCCTTACCAAGGGTCCAGTCTGGTCTTGAAACCCCCGGGGTCAGGCAGTCCCCCTTGCCTCAGCCTCCCAAAGTGCTGGGGGTTACAGACTGAGCAACCGCCCCTGGCCCAAATCATCTTAAGGGGAAAAAGTGAAAACATGTGTAGTCTGCAGATTGGCTCAGTTCTTCCTACTAAGCAATTCCCTTTTTTAAGCATCCCCTGATGACCAAACACTCTCATCATCATCCATTTTGGAAGTCAAGCAAGATATGATAGCACTTACTTATCCCGAACTGTGTTTTGTAAACTCTGACCACAGTATCTTTTCTAGCTAGGTAAGAATAAAACCCGAAGGCTGTATAAAGACATAAAACAAAAACAAATGCCCCTTGTGTTTTAAAAAATATAATGCATATTACAGTTTACATATACTGAAAACTTGATTTAGAATCGAGAATAATAAAGCTGTGAAAAATTGATTGTATTTTTCATTTCAATTTCTTACAGCAAAAGTGGAAAAAGTCTCTTTACAGTGGTTTGAAGCAGTGTTTTTGGGGTCGCCTTGCAGAGGTAAACCCCGTGTAAGATGAGGGTCACTGAGTTAAAACTGCAGGTGAAACTCTGAAGTACCTTCTAGGGGAAAACCGCTGTCTTTTCCCAAAGGGGGACCAGAGTGGGTATCAGATGACTTGAAAACAGCTGAAAGTAACAGTTGGAGTTACGAATGATTTTGTTCTGTATTGTTTTTTTTTTGAGTCAGTGTCTCACTCTGTCGCCCAGGCTGGAGTGCAGTGGCACGCTCTCGGTCATTGCAGCCTTGACTTGCTTGGCTCAGGTGATGCTTCTGCCTCAACCTTCCAAGTAGCTGGAACTACAGGCGTCACCACCATGCCCCGGGTAATTTTTTTTAAATTTATTGTAGAGATGAGGTCTCGTCAAGTTGCCCTCCCCATGCTGATCTCTAACCCATGGGCTTGGCAATCCTCTTTTTTTCCACCCCCCAACGTGCTGGGATTACAGGCGTGAGCCACTGCCCAGAAAAGGATGATTTTGAATATTAAAAATAATAAGATGATTATTAAGTTTTTATTTCAAAATAACAAGTTTTTTTGTAGAGAAATTTGGGGAATACAAAAATGAAAGAAAAAAGTTTTTGGGGAAAAAATTTTTAAACCTAAAAAGGCGTTTTTAGCTTAAACATTTTTTTAACTTTCATCAACTTTTCCCGTGTTTTTATTTTTTAATTTTTAATCAAGTTTTAAAAGTGCATAGTTTAGTCAGTAGGGTCCTTAGGACTTGTTTTGAAATGCCACCCGTCTTTCTCCCCCTTCATTCCCCCATTTCTCCCTCCTGGAGGCTTTTGTTTCTTCTGACTTTTGCATTTACTTGCATAATTTTTAAAAGCTTTCTTTTTTTCTTTCTTCTTTTTTCTTTCTTTTTTTTCTTTCTTTTTCTTTCTCTCTCTCTCTCTTTTTTTTCTTTCTTTCTTTTTTTCTCTCTCTCCTCTTTCTTTCTTTTGGGCTCTCATCTGTTTTTTTTTGGGTGCCCGTGCAGTGGCACAATCATGACTCACCCATAACGTCGTCTCTTGGCTCAAGTGATCCTTCTACCTCAAACCCCCTGAAAAGCTGGGATACAGGGATATGTTTTTATACTTGACTTTTTAATTTTATTTATTTTTTTATTTTTTTAATCAATATTTTTTTTTTTTGAATTTTTGGGGGGACAGTTAGGTTAGGGATACAAAATGCTTCATTCAGGCCCGACGTTTTTCTTTGTTGTTGTTGTTGATTTTTTTGGGGTTGGAGTCTCACTCGGTGGCCCAGACTGGAGTGCAGTGGCCGCTCTCGGCCACCGTAGCCCCGACCTGCTGGGTCCTGCGATTTCTACCCAACCTTTCCCAGTAAAGGAATTTTTAAAGGGATGCGCTACCATGCCCACTGATTTTTTTATTTATTTGTAGAGATGAGGGCTCCCACCCAGGCGGGTCTCGAACCTGCGGGCTTACTTTAAAAGTTTTACCTCTTTGACCATTCTTTTATTTCTCCAATCTTTTAAATGTTTTATGTATTTAAAATTTAATATAGTAATTTAAATTGAAGTAAACTTTGTTATTCTTTATCAAAATTTTATTTTCTACTTTAGATCTGTTTTTTTCCCCACATACATTTTAAAATCAGCTTGAATACAGAATTCTACAAAACTTCCAGTTAGGACATTATTAAGATTGTGCTTAGTTTAAGACTACTTTAAGAAGCATTGACATCTTCATGATAGTTTCCTGATAATTTATGTAATTCCTTTTCATCTGCCATTTATCTTTGTGTGTGCCATTTATTATCTGTGTCAGCTCAGATTTGGTGTCACTTGGTGGGAATGTCTATTTTGACCATGATATCTTTTCATGGGGCAAGGAAGTGGAGTAGTATTGCCAGCACATCTTTTTGGATTCTTCCCCAGGAAGAAAGCATAATGTTAAGATGACAAAACTTTCTCTTCTACAAGTAATGGGGTAGCACTCATGGCCAGTTCATGCCTAATTGCATGATCTGAAACCCATTTACAGTTCACCATTTCTTTAGTTGTGTACACATTTAAAGAGACAAAGTAAAACAGTGTCCCAAGTAGCAATGTCTTATGCTGCTGGAACAAGAAGTACAGTTTCAGTATAATTGAATATGACAAAACAAAATAAATATATTCAGAGGGGAAGATAGAGTTGTATGATTGCATCATTAATCAATCCAATAGTCTGATAGCACATCCCAGAAATTTTTCACTGAGTTTCTCTCTTTGTTACCATTACACACAGATGAAGTGCTCAATCATCCAGTTGATCAACTGTCTTTCATGTTCCTATCACCAGCCTATATCAAATCTAGTAATGTTTGAATCCATAACATTCTGATGACTTTAGAGGTGATATTTTACTTTTCCACATATGAGATGACAAAAAATCTTTAGGAAATTTACAATCTAGAATAAAATAATATAAATGGTTAGCTCTGATATTGTGCAAAATGAGCAATTGATTGAGAGACAGCAATGAAACCATAGGAAAATAATGATAACATGATTTGAGGCAGAAAGAGAAGAAATTAGAGATATAATTACAAATGGGAAGTTTTGTCTGTGTCCTAGGGAAGGAACAAAGTGTACCTAGAAAACTGTGTATATTTGCTAACCAAGGTATAATGGAAATATCAAAATGTGAGAGTGGCTTCAAGAATTTAGCAGTCTTCAGACAGTATAGAGTAAACCAAAATATTGAGGATGGTGTCAGGTTATAGAAGTGCACAAAAGCTGGGTGGTCAAAAATGGTGTCTTCCTCACTCACCCAGATTTGGGAGAACACCTATGGCATTATTCACTTTGTTCACATTGATTTACTTTTAAAAAATTCTACTTTCAAACAACTAACAATATAAATTGAGTTGTGTGTGTCATTTAATCTTTTAAGACATTACTGTTTTTTGATAGTTAACAAAAATGAGATGCAATTTTCAACAATTTGACATATTGTAGGACATTTTTCATCATGACAATTTGATATACTTAGGCCAAAGACCTTAACAAGACATCACACCAAGCAAGGTATACAGATGGCAAATAAACATATAAAAAGATGCTCCACATTATATGTCATTAGGAAAATGCAAGACATGAATAGACACTTCTCAAAAGAAGATATACAAGCAGCCAACAGACACATGAAAAAATGCTTAGCTTCACTAATCATCAGAGAAATGCTGATCAAAACCACATTGAGATACCACCTAATCCCAGTAAGAATGGCCATCATTAATAAAACAAAAAACAACAGATGCTGGCGAGGATGCAGAGAAAAGGGAATGCTTTTACACTGTTGGTGGGAATGCAAACTAGTTCAACCTCTATGAAAAACAGTGTGGCAATTTCTAAAAGAGCTAGAAATTTACCTTCCATATGATCCAGCAATGCCCCTTCTGGGAATATACCCAGAGGAACTCAAATCATTCTACAAAAAACAAAAACAAACAAACAAACAAACAAACAAACACAAAAACCACACACACGCATGTTTATTGCTACACTATCCACAATAGCAAAAAACATGGAACCAACCGTGCTGCCCATTGAAACTGGACTGGATAAAAAAAAAAGTGGTACATATACACAATGGAATATTACACAGCCATAAAGAACAACAAACATATGGACTTCACAGCAACTTGGTTGGGTTTAAAGTCTATCATACTCAGTGATCTAGCACAGAAACAAAGAACTGAGTACCATATGTTCTCACTTATAAGCAGACCTTGAACATTTAGCATAATACTATAAGAAAGGGATTGACAGTAGCAGGCTGGTTCCAGGGGAGGGGAAGGGAACACAACATCAATAAGGGTACCTAATCTCAAACCAGGTGAAGTGGGGACCAAAGGGAGGCCCACTTTTTACCTGTATATGACCACTTATATACCTAATCCTGAATTGTACCCCACATCTTTAAAATAAAAAAATGGTAATAATTTAAAAAAAGAACAAATTTCCTTTAAAAAAAAGAAGCAATGAGCTATCACTACACACCTATTAGAATGGACAGCATTCAGAACACTGACATCACCCAATGCTAGGGAGGATGTGAAGCAACAGGAACTCTCACTCTCATTGCTGGTGGGAACGCAAAATAGTTGTAGTCACTTTGAAAAACGTTTCACCATTTCTTACAAAATGATCATACTCTTACCATGTGTTCCAGTAATAACACTCTTTGGTATTTATTCAAATGAATTGAAAACTCATGTCCATAAAAAATCCTGCACACAGATGTTTATAGCAGCTTTATTTATAATAGCCAAAACTTGAAGCACACAAGATGTTCTGTCCTTCAGTAGGTGAATGGGTAAGTAAACTGTGGTCCATTCAAACAATGAACTATTATTCAGTGCTAAAAAGAAATGGGCTATCAAGTCCTTAAAAGACATGGAGAAAGCTTAAATTAATATTGCTAAGTGAAATAAGTCAATCTATAAAGGTTATATACAGTATCATTTAAACTATAGGACATTTTGGAAAAAGCAAAATTTGGAAACAGTAAAAAAAAAGAAAAAGCAGTGTTTGCCAGGAGCTGGGCAGAGGGAAGGACGACTAGACGGAGTACAGAGGATTTTAGGGCAATGAAAATACTCTGTGTACACACACACACACACACACACACACACACACACACACACACACACACATTTTAAAGCAGGATTTGTTGAGAGGACAGAAAAGTTCCCACAGTGGGAGGGAACCAGAAGTAGTTGCCCACTCTGTACAACCCTATAGAACCTTAATGTAAATGATAGACTTTGGGTGATGATAACATATCAATGTAGGTTCATCAGTTGTAACAACTGTACCACTCAGGTGGGAAATATTGATAATGGGGGAGGCTGTGCATGTATGGGGGGTAGGAGTTATATGGGGAAATGTGTATGCCTTTTACTCACTTTTGATGTGAGCTTAAAACTGTTCTAAAAAATAATGTATTAAAAATAATTAGTTACACTTTGGCAACTAAAGTTTTTGTTAAACTTCTTAATCCTGTATTTTCTAGGAGTAATTTCTTTAAAAATTTTTAAAAATTCCTTTCCAAATTGACAATTTTTATCTTTTTTATTTAATTAGGAGATGCCAGTAGATTTTAAAATTTGTTTTTAATTTTGAAATAATAATCCTTGAGTTTACATATTTGAATATAAAAATTGAATGAGATATAATATTATAAAATGTTCACAGATTATAATCATGTAGCTTGATGCACAAACACAAATTGAATACAACTTTGAAGTCAGCTATCAAATCAATTTTACATAAATGGAATCATTTAGTAAAAGTTATTTTGTGTTTAGTCTCTTTCATTCAAGATTATGTTTCTGTCATGCATCTTCAATGTTGTACAGTTGCAATGTTTATAATTTCCTTGCTGAATAGCATTTTATTGTATAACTATACCACTATTTGTCATCTTTCTGATTGACATTTTGGTTTTGGCTCTTAAAAATAGTTGTTACTGTGAACGTTTTTTCTTTTCTTCCTCCTTCCTTCTTCTTCCTCCTCCTTTTTGTAGAGACAAGGTCTCACTATGTTGCCCAGGACAGTCTCAAACTCCTGGGCTCAAGCAGTTCTTCCACCTCAGCCTCCCAAAGTGCTGGGATTACAAGTGTGAGCCACTGCACCAGGTCTTTTTTTTTCTGTGAACTTTCATGAAAATGTCTTCTGGTTAACATAAGTATGCATTGTGTTGAGTGTATACCTAAACATTTGTGTATATTTTATTGTTAAGGCTCAGAAATGATACCCAAAAATGAAGGTCTCAGAAATTGCCTCAGACAATAAAATTTCTCTTTGAACTTCTTTTGCCCTCCCGTCTCTCAGTCCTATTCCCCCAAAAGATTAGTCATAGAAACTAGACACCCTCTTCCCCCGGGCTGGTCATAGAAATCAGAATCCCTTTTCCCAAAACTAACTATAACACCTAAAAAAATTACTCTAACTATCCTCTACCTTTCTGTGTAAGAACTGGCCATAAATGAATTCCCTGACCTACCCTTTCTACATTGTAGGTCATAAGACCCCCATTCCAGAAAAGGTCTTGCGTCATGCCTGGAAGGAAGAAAAGCTGCACAGACAGGCCAAGAAGAGTTTAAACAGACAGGTCTTGGTGGGTTTCTCTACCTAGTCTATTCCTTTCAAATCATTGCTTTTTCGTCTAATCTCAGTTAAGCATGGTTGTCTATTGTTCATTGAACCTAACTAACCATAACAATGGGTATTTTCCTTGTATCTTTGGGTCTTCATTCTGAAGCCTTCTGTATCACATAGCTATTATTAAATAAAGTTGTTTTGCCTTCCTCTCGTTAACCTGGCTTTTGCTATAGGGGTGCCAGTGATAACCTTTATGATGGGGGGGAAAAAAATAACCCCTTTTCTGCCCCTACATATAAACCTAGAGGTTGCACTTCCAGGTCATCACATATGTGTAAGTCCAGTTTTAGTAGATACCATCATATATTTTTACTAATTTGCATGCCCACTTGCAGTATATGTAAGTTTTTCTTGTTCTACATTCTTGCTAACACATGGTAACTTTTCCTGATCCTTTTAGCCAGAGATTGTGTATTTGTACTGTGTTTTTCATTTGCATGTCCTCGGTGACTAATGAAGTTGAGTGCCTTTTTACATGTTTGTTGTTCCTTTGCATATCCTTTTTTCTGATGTGCTTGCTCATATATTTTCCTGACTTTTCTATTGCGCTGTCTCCATTGTTTTTTAACTGCAAAAGTTGCTTATATAGTCTGAATAATTCTTCTTTATGAGACACACAGTGTGTCTTATAACTATCTTTT
>JAPVLO010004612.1:0-14416 GCA_027257055.1 Cephalopachus bancanus | reverse complement strand
TATCCAGTCTCCTACACAGTGAGTAGCTTGTAAAAGGGCCACTTGTCACTACGTGGTGCAAACAGGGCCTAAGAGCCTTACCTGTCAGACCTGATGCACTTAGCGCCAGAACCTTAATGCTGACCTTCCCAGGCTGTTATTGGCCAATATGCAGTGTGACTCGCTAAGTGTGAGATCCGCACGTGGCATTTTTCAAACTTTTTTGTTAATGAGATTCTTTTTCCCCTGGAACCAATTGACAGTTTATTCAGTGGTAACATTTCTTTGAACATGGTTTGGGAAATGTTGGACTAGATATTTGAAGAATTATATTTACATTACATTCCTTTATATTGTTATCAAAGAAATAAGTACATACTTTTTTTTAAGACCCACAACACGGAAGAGCTTACAGTGAAAGCATTCTCTTACCACTTCAGCCCCACTCTCCAGAGACCAGCATTTCTCTTTGTTGATTTTAGTTGTCTTGTGGTTACTGCTATTAATGAACTGTATGGTTTTATTGCTATTTCTTCGCTTATCAAACTTAGATATTCTCTGTATAAATCCTGCCATGAAATCTAAGGATTTGCCTCACACCTCCCCTCCTCCAACTCCTGAATTAAGGAATGTGTTGTTTAATTCTTTTGCTGACTATCCTTGTCACTTTAGACCTCTGTTTTTCACTTACATATACCCTTTGTACACTGGCGTTCCCACCTGTCCCTTCAGTCCACATTCTCTGCTGGAGCCATAGGTCAGTTGTATGGGCTTTTGTCCATAGGGTTGATTCTGAACACAAACAATAAGCACTAAGATTTGCATGATCCTAACTGTGTAGAGTTTGCTTCCATCAACAGGTCCTGTGCTGAGATTACATTTTCTGCTGCCACCTCATGGGATTGTTGTGAAGGATAGATAATATAAGAAAAGCCTCTAGAACTGTGCTTGGCTTACAGGTCATGTGGCATTTTAGTTTGCATCTAATTTGGACCATAGTTTTTTTGTATGTCTTTTTTCTGGAGTTTCTAATTGTCTCTCTTTTTTTTCTTAAACAAAGAATAGTAATGTATCTTCACTGTGTCGTGATGTTTTTCCAGCCTCTTATACTCTCTGGTGCACAGAACTTACTTGCATCCTGTAACAATTCTCTTATGAGTCCTGGTCCTCTGCTCCAGTGGCCTCTCGGGCCTCTGTCTCGCTCTTGTCCTGAGACATCCCTTCGCTATTCATTCTTGATTTTCTCTCATTTTGCTGGTGTGCATAAGACATTAACTTAGAAGGCCCTATTCATCTGTCTTCTAGTTTCCATTGTGCTAGGTGGCGCCTGTAGTCTGCCCCAGCCTTGTTTCTTTGTGGATGACCTAGCATTTGTTTCTCCCCTCCCTCTTTATTAAGTTTTGTTATCACCTGTTTTTACTCAGTGTCCTGACATTGCAGAACTTCTCACAGCAGGGGCCTTTACTCACTTATTCTGCCCACATCTGCACAGTCCTTCCTGTGTTAAGTTCCAGTCTTTTTCTTCTTTTTACTTTGACAGAGACCATGCTATTGTTTCTTTTGTAATTTCCTCTCCATTTTGTTTTCTGTTTCCTTACTTGACGGCTCTTGTTAGAAATTGAATTCTCTGGATTGATTCCCTATGACTTCAACTTTGAGCTTCTGTCTGTAATTGTCAGCTAGATTTGGGTTTGGCTACTTGGTTTCCAATTCCCCCAATACCCATTCCCCCCAAACATAAAATCATAAGGAGAACGAAAGCAGCCATGTGGCCCTCAGCTTCAGCAGAGCTAGCAGATGCGACACTTTGGCAGCCACAGATTTTCTAGAACTTGTTTTTTGGTTCTGTTTTTCTGGGATATTTGCTTGAGTGTATTTCAGCTTTTCTGTGGAATTTTTGTTTGGACAACAGTATTTTCAATTTCTAAATACTATTTTTTGTTCTCTGAACTTCCTTTACATGGTATATCATGTTTGCTTTATGCATCAAATTTTATCTCCAGTTTCTCTGAGAATACTAGTTAGAACTTTAAGTTAGCATTCTCTTCTGTTCCCTGGCTTTACTCTTTCTCGCCTGGAGTTGGTGTGGTTGTCGGGCTGTCTTGGGTCATCTGCTGTGATAATGGGGCTGTTGTGGAGTTCTTCCTCTGGGCATAGGGTCGCTGCAGGGACTGGCAGTCTGCTTTCAGGCCTCTATGGAGGAGGGAGGGGGAGAGACAGGATAGGAAGGGTGGCTCTGTAGCCACCCCAGTGCCAGACGGTCTGCGTTCTGGGCTGCCAGAGCAACCCCCTCCCTTTCTCCTGAGCAGTCAACATTGGTTTTATGGTTCAGAGTTTGCCTGGATAAATGCTGGCCTGACTTGCTTTGAGCAGGGAATGTGGAAAGGGGCACTTCATTACCCGTCCCGTGTTCCACCTCTTTACCTGCCTAGGTCCCTCATGAGTGTTCTGGGCTGCCATTCTTGTCTGTTGCCATCCTGGGGTCAATCTCCTGCTCTGCTGACTGTCCTTGACTGGCCACATTGGGACTTCTGAAAGAGAAGAAATAGCAGAATAGTTACCTGCAGAGTCCCAGGCCCTGGGAATTGCCCATCTTACCCCTCATGTTACAGGCAAGACTGAGGAGGGCTGGAATGGTGAAGGGTGCTAGGGTTTGGGAATTGTCTTCCTGCCCTGCAGGGGTGAGGGGATCTGGAGTGTGGTTCCTGCGGGACCAGCATGGGCAGCTGGACTCTAGCAGACCTGCAGAACCAGAGCATGGGCCTGTCCCCACCATGGGCTGGGGATGGCTGGCCCTCCATGGTGTGTTATGCAGCATGCTTTATGGTGTACTCAGGGGTCCACTGTTTGGACCTCAGGCCCTGACTGGTATCCACCCTGAGGGCTTGTTGCTTCAGCACCTGAAATGCCGTTTCGTCCTGGGAGGTGTCATCTGCTCCATCCCAGGTGTGGGCAGGAGGGCACAGGCCCACCTTCATCTTTGCCCTGATGGATTTGTCACAGAGGCTGGCAGAGATGGGGTACAGAGGAGGCGGGTAGTGAAAGGTCAGGATGGCAGGGGGAGCAGCATTAGGGGTCATGGGTCCTTCCCTGGGAACAGATTGGTGGACAGGCCTCCCAGTGAGGGCAGGGCCTGGTGCGGGAGGCGGTGCACACCCTGACCTCTGCCCTGTTCTTGCAGGTGAAAGGCCCTTCGCCTGCAGCTGGCAGGACTGCAACAAGAAGTTTGCACGCTCGGATGAGCTGGCGCGGCACTACCGCACGCACACAGGCGAAAAGAAGTTCAGCTGTCCCATCTGTGACAAGCGCTTCATGCGCAGCGACCACCTGACCAAGCATGCGCGCCGCCATGCCAACTTCCACCCAGGCATGCTGCAGCGGCGCACCGGGGGTTCGCGGACCGGCTCGCTCAGCGACTACAGCCGCTCAGATGCCAGCAGCCCCACCATCAGCCCGGCCAGCTCGCCCTGAGCCCGCCGGCAGTCCTGCCCCGCCAGCCCCGCGCCACTGCGGACCCACTCGCGACAGCCATGGGCAGCCGCTCCCCTCGTGAGTCCCTGGCCTTCCCTTTTGTAATAAGAGAGAGACAACTTTATGAGAAGTCACAGAAGAAACTTTTCTTCACCTCAGGTGTCAAAGTAAATTTGTTTTAAAAAAAAGCAAACACAAAAAGCAACAAAAAAAATTGTTAAGAACACCATCCACAAATTGCACAATAGACATACCCACGAAGTTGAGATCCAGCGGTGTTGAACCCCCTTTCTCAGGGATGGACATGTTTCACGAGGTCAGTGAGGACACCCCTTCTTGCCGCCTTATTCTGTATATAGATTTGCACTCTGGAGTTTTCTGTTAGGTTTGGGAACACACTGGGGATGGAGCAGGGTGACCAGGCCAGGGGAGCTCAGCGTCTGTCCTACAGGTCAGCCTTTGGTCCGTTGGAAGCAGACATGGTCAGTGACGTTTGTGCTTCCACGACAGATTCCTCAGTGGCAGGGCCTCTGCCCCTCTCCCTGCCCACCTGTCCTCCCGCCCACCCAGCGTATGGCCTCTGTCCCATGAGCCTGGCTGAACTCACAAGGCAGCCATTTCTGCAGGACAGAACCCCCTCAGAGGGACGCCTTCAGCTGTGATGGGCTGAAGGAGCACTCCACCTGGGACTGGAGGAAGGCACCTGCCCTCCCCACCCCGCCTGCCTCACTTGCCTCCTCCAGGACCCCTGGCCTGGGTCCCTTGGAGTTCTGGAAGCAGGGATGCCAGCCCTGGCGGGGTGCACCACTGCAGCATCCCTCAAGGCAAGGACTGGGACCGTGCCTGCCAGGACTCTCCTGCCCTTTGTCCTTGCAGAAGGCACCTAGGGCCCCTTCACTCTCGTACCATTTCTCTGACTGGGAATTCCAGGCTTCTGAAAAGCTGTCAAAGCCTGGGCGCATCTGGAATCCTTCTGCACCTACACTGGCACTGCTGTCAAGGCCCTTTGTTGGAAACTGGGCGAGGTGGTAGGCCTCTGCGTCACAGGGTCTGTGTGAGTGGCCATATGTGTTGCAGCACAGTGCTTCACAGAGACTGTTCTGTAGCAGGAGACCGGAACATTGTGACTTGGAGCCATTCAGGAGTGGCGCGGATGTTAGGGGAAACGCTGTCGGAGAGCAGCATTCTGTTTCCTCCCTGGGGACGCCACACAGAAAGTTGTGGGAAACGTTTTTTTTCAGGTCCACCGTGTCCCCAGCTCAGATTTGGGGACACCTCCAGCCTCTCCACGTCCTGGGACTCCTCCACCTCCTCTTCCTGCTTCTCCGCCCCTCCTGCCCTGCCTGTGAGGCCCCAGGCCACACCGGCCTGTGGGCTGCTGTGGGTGCCCCATGGCCAGCCTTCTCCTGGTAGGAGAGAAGGAGCGGAGAGCTGGTGCAGTTGCCCCCCGGGCCCTGACCTGGGCTGGGTTTGGGGGTTTGGGGCCCTGGGCCAGTCAGTCAAGCCATGGCCCAGCAAGCTCCTGAGATCCGGGGTCATTGAAGACAAGGTCTCGGGACAGAGTATGTGCGCGTAGTGCGCACATGCGCGCGCGTTGTGTGTGTGTGTGTGTGTTGGGGGGGGTGGGTTGGGATGGGCTTGAGGTATCTTGTAGAGCTACCTACTTTGATGGGTACTCTTTGATGAGGAGAAACGGCCCTTGGACCTCATAGGGCCATGGAGGGCTTCCGGGGCCCCAGATGCCTTGGTGGTGGCCATCCTGCTTCTACCCGGCCCTGCACGGCATGGGATGCAGCACAGAGGAACCCCAGAGACCCGGGCCCCAAACCAGTGCCCACAGCCACTGTTTCAGGCTGCCTCCAGAGTAGATGGGCATCCTCTGTCCTCAGCAGCTGCACAGGGGGCAAGATACTGTCTTTGAGCTCCAGGTGCCCATTTCTGACTACCATGTGTCAGCTGGGATTGCTGATGGCATGGTGGTGGCTTCATGACGGGCCCTGAGTTGGGCAGTAGAATTGTTCCTGCTGTGGTGGGAAGTAGTGGGGGGGGCGGCCCTGCCTGGTCAGATGCAGAGCTGGCCGCCCGGGCCCCCGTGCTGCCTTTGGCTTCCTGAAACCCCTGCTTGCATCTGGTATGGGAGCTTGACAGAAAGAGCCCGGCGTGTTTGGGGGTCAGAGGTCTTCATGCCCAGTTCCAAAGTGGGGTCCCCCCCAAAAGTTGTTTTCATGTGAGGCAGAGAAAGCCACACTCTGAATACATTTCATGTCTCAGGAATTCACATTCCAGGTTCAGGAATTTTATTCCAAAGCCCTTTGGTGCACTCACCGTCCATGGTTCCTGAAGACAGGGAGAGGGAGTGGCGCGTCCCGGAGGTGGTGAAGCGCTCTCCAGGGGAGCCAGGTGTCCTTGTGATCTGCCCACGGTGTCAGGGAAAGGGAGGTTTTCTAACTCCACATCTGTCTGCACGTAGGAAGGGAAAGAAAGGACTCTAAACCCAGTCATCTTGGAAAAAAAAAAAAAAAGAGCTGGTTTGTTTTAGAGCAGGGTGGGGGGTGGGGGGGGGAAGTGGGCGTTGGCTGTTTCCAAAGAGAGCACTTAATTTAATTTTTCCTCTAAATGACCCAGGGCTGTTCCGTCTGATAGATGGAAGGGTAACTTTGCCTTAAAACAGAAATATGCAGGCGCTGGCTTTTTTTGGGCAAATGAGTGTGTCTTTTTTCCCCAAAGTGGTTTTTGGGTAATGGCAGGGTGTGGTCCTTGGCCAGGTCTGGCCTGGGAAATGGAGGAGGGGCACTGGGAAGGATTCCCCCCGGGCTCTCCTGGCCAAACCCTGAATCGGGGGCTTAAATTCATCTCACTTGAAGGGGGGGGGGAAAATCCATGAATCTCAGGCTCGGGGCCCCAGGGGTTCTCACAAGCAGGTTTCCATCTCATCAAAAATGGGGGGGCCTGTGGAAGGGGGGGGTGGCCTTGGAAGATCACCCCTCTGAAGCAGCTACAGGGGAAAGGGACTTCCCAGACAGACTTCATCTTTCTCCTAACATGTAAATGTCTTCCCAGCCTGGGTCTATTTCAGGGTCTTTCATTATTGTGGTTTGTGGCCATACTTGCCAGTTTCGGGGGGCTTGAGGAACCCATAGGGCTCACAGAAATAATAGTGATAACTAAACCTTTGTTTGGGGGCAGATTTCAGTTCCAGTGGGCCACAGGGAATCTCAGAAAGGAGGTTGCCTGAGTGAGGCAGACCCCCTACAGAAAGTCTTCAGATGGACTCTGGGCTCAGCCGGCGGGGGCTGGTGTTCAGTTCGTGTCCCAAGCAGGAAAACCCCTCTTTGCATCAGCTATATTAGGGGAATGATTGTCAGCTCCCAATGTCTATTGAACCCTACAGCCATATAAAAAACACAGACACAGCCCTATCCACAAAGCCCTGGGGTCCCCTTCAGCTGGGTGCTTTGTAGGAGTGAGTGGTGATACTCTTGATGGGAACATGGTCCTGGAGGTGCCCTACTTGCATCCTGCTGCCCCCCCACCCATGGCGCTCCAGGTGCAAGATACCCTCTCATCCCACCTCCGGACTTTATTCCGAGCTCACCGCCCCCCCCAGGCAGGTGTAGGATTCACCATGGTACAGCCTCCAGGAGGTCCAAACATCCACGGCTCTGGTGGCCCCAGGTCTCACCATGCCCTGCACACAGTTCAGACCAGAGGGGGGTGATTCAGGGGCCCGGATGGGCGGGGAAAGGGCTGGCCACTCTGCCTTGTCTCAGCCTCCAGTCTTCTGCCTCCTGCCCAGCGTGTCCAGAAGACCTGGCCGCTTTCTTGCCAGAAGCAAGCGCTAAGGTGGACTGCACAGGTCCTAGCACCCCCTAGAGACCTTGTTCTGGATCTCAGCTGGGCAGGGAGCCACCCAACGGGAAGACATGGCCTGAGCAACAGCACAGCCTCCTCCTGGTTGTGACTGTGTTTACAAGGCTCCCTGACTATTCTGGCAGGTGTCACTGATAATTATTATTTTTATTTTTATTATTATTTTTAAAATTTTTTGTTCATTTAAAAAAGATCATTTAGTCAAAGACAGTGCTAGGGGGTTTAAAGAGTGACTTTTATTGGTCACATCGAAACCCAGTAAGAAATGCTTTGCAGGTTACCCACATCTTTTGCCGCCTGTTACCATGGGCAGTTCTGGTGACTGTTTTCCAGAGCTAAAATTGACATGTGATGATGGGTTTTGAAATCAGGATCACTCAGGAAGAGCCAGGTCCTATGACTATGACTATTTTTCCTGATTCTGAGACTTGGAAGATTTGTTCTAGACACTTTCCCGGAGAATTCTGCATGGGAATGTGGATGCGCAGTCTGATTTACTACTGATCAATGTCCACACACCCTTCGGGGCCAAGGGGCTCCTCCTGCACCATCCCTGCCCCCCCAGAAGAGTTGAATCTGGGGGGTGACGAACCCAGTGTCCATGAGGGAAGAGGGCCGTGTGGGTTTCTGCTGACCCCCTGTTGAGGTTTCAGACTTGCAGTGGAGCCACCTGCCCCTCCCAGCCTCTCCTTTCTCCTTCTCATACAGCTTTAAAACGTTTCTACTTGTATTTAAAAATAAACAGGATGGGAGACAAGCGGCACCCCCTGCCCTGCAAAAGTCAGACATTCCAGGGAGGGGGTGGAGGCGGGAAGTTTGGGGGTGGGGCGCACGGACAGCTCTCCCCCAGGACTCAGGGCCCCAGGCCCCCCTGCCCCCTAGAGGAGGTGTTGACAAACCCGCTGCACGCTCTTTTGGGAAAAACCGTGTGAGCTGAATGCCCTTGAGGCTACCCATCGGGTGTGGAGCTGCAGCCCTGCCCAACACGGCCCTCCCCAGGCTCCCCTCAAGAGAGGACAGGGGAACTTCCCATCAAGGCTTAGATACTGCGTGAGGTCCCCCGCCCAGAGTCCCTTGCCAGGTCAGGGTGCCAGCCGCTGGGTGTGAGTGGGAGACCCTGCTCCTGGCCTCCCCCTTTGAGAGGCCCCTTGTGCCGAACTCGGGGGACCTGGGGCCTTCTGCTGATCAACTATGCATTGTTGGGTCAGGCTTGCTGTGGCTCCCTGGTGACCAGGAATTGCTTGTGGGGGTGTGTTTGGTGCATGCATTGGGGTCTCAGCGGCCCTGGGCCCCACAAGGCGCCCCCTTCCCCACCCGAAGCCATTGGTGGAGCTTCTCTGGAATTGTTTGCCAAAAGCCCAAGGCAGAATCCAAGGGTCCAAGACCTTTTCCCATGGAGCTCATGTTTTTCCTTTCTTCTGTAGGAACTTTTTCTGTTTTAACCAGCCCCCCCTTGCTTCTGAAGGCCATGTCTCATCTTTCCTGGATCACTACAGTGAAGTATTACAGTTGTACATTTCCCCAGTCTGGCCTTGGCTTGCTCCGATAAAACTTTGTATGTATTTTGTATGGCATAGATTCTATATTGTAATGATGTCCTATGCAAAAAAAAAACAAATTAACGAAATTGTAAATTTTATTTTTTTAAGTGTATGCATGTTTAGTGACGTTTACATTTTGAAATAAAATTTATGATTCATTATTTTATTTGCTGGAGCTAGTTCCTTTAAGGGGCATGTCTCGCAGAGGTTTGGGAGGAGAAGGGGAAAGAAATGGACAAACTCAAGCAGCGGTCATAGGCGGAGGGGGGGGCACACCTCCACTCCAGACCTGTACAGAGAGGACTTTGCAGAAGAGTTGGCAAGGATGACCTCTGGCTTCCTTAAGAACCTGAATGTCCTCTCCCGCGGCAGCCACCAATCTCTCAACCCTGGATGACTGCTTTCCTCACCCTCTGCCCAGTTTAGAAAACCCGTTTGTAGCCACCAAAGTTCCTGCAATCAACCCCAAAATGTGCTGCCGTGGTGATAAGCCTGGGAGCCCCAGGCACCTGGGGAGTTGGAGGGTGGGTTGTTGATAGCAGGGTCCTTTAAAATTCCCAGGGGAGCATTAACAGCCCTGACTGTCCCCCGGGCCCGGTGATGTCCTCAACAGAGGCAATGGGAAACTCTTGCAACTGGGGGTGGGGGTGAGGGTGCCAGGGTTTGGGCCCCGTCCTGCAACAGCCACAGCATGTAGAAGGGAGGGCAGGTGCAGCTGGCTCACCCCGCCCAGCGGGGGCCCTTGGCTCATCTGGGCTTCTCACTGCTCTTAAAAGTAAACCCCTTGTTCACAAGGCAGGTGAAAACCACCAAGAAATGTAAAATAATACTAATAACAAATGCAGGCAGTGCAGGTGATCAAAGATGGTTTTTCCTGAGGCTCCACTGCCACTGGCAGGGACGTCCTGATGAAACCCTTTTTTTTCTGTAGTAGGAGGGGGTACGAGATGATACACAAGCACATACTGAACAGTCACAAAAACAACACACATTTTCTTTTTCTTTTTCTTTTTTTGAGTTGGAGTCTCAGTCTGTCGCCCAGACTGGAGTACAGTGGCCGCTCCCAGCCACTGCAGCCTCGACCTGCTGGGGTCCTGCGATCCTTCCACCTCAGCCTTCCAAGTAGCTGGAATTACAGGAATGCACTACCACGCCCCGGGTGATTTTTTGATTTATTGTAGAGATGAGGTCTCGCTGCCCAGGCGGGTCTCGAACCCGTGGGGTCAGGCAATCCACTCACCTCAGCCTCCCAAAGGCACGGGATTACAGGCTGAGCCACCGAGCCCGGTTCCACACATTTTCAAACAAAGGTCTTTTTGGTGCAAGACATTGGAGCCCATTCTCGGTTGGAGTATTTTTCCCCGAATGGCCACTGTTGTGCCTTCCCAGAGACACTGCTCAGGAATTTCCTCAGATAGCAGAGGCTGCAGCAGGGATCCACTTCTAAAAATAGTGTGTTGGGAGGATCCCAGACACCTAAAAAATATTGACAGGAAAAAAAAAAAAGCAACCCGTTAGATATGATGTCACTGCTCAGACTTGAAAGAAGTCGTGAGTTCCTGCTGGTGTTTCTTCCAGAAGATGGGTGCTCTAACATTCACCGTCCCCTCCTTCAGGAACTGGGGGGCTCCTGAGGACTCGAGAGGCCCCCGTCATGAAGGAGAGAGGAAACAGGCAGGGAATAGGCTTCCCCGGTTTTAAAATACAAATGCGTGAGTACGTGGCAGGCACATGGCAGTTTCTTCTTGTCCTGGACCCGGTGACAAAGGTGAGCAAAAGAAAGCAGTTCCGGGGGGGGTCTATGGCTGACAGGACTTCTGTGCTGAAACTTGGGGACTCAACCACTTCTGCATTTGTAACAGGACTTGGACTCAAAAATCAGATTTTGGCAGTTAGGAAAGTGCTGTGGCTGGCTGCATCCTGAACAGAGGAGAGTGGCATCAGGTAAGGGTGGGGCTGCTCTCTCGTCATCCAAGAGGACAGAGCCTGGCCAAGGCTCCCAACACCGTCTGATCCCAAGAGAAGGAAGGACTCGCCATTGCTTGCAGCCAGCCTACCAGCAAAAGTAATGACGGTCACTACCCTCATGTACAAAACCGTGAGAGGTGCAGGGAGCTCTGTCTGGGTCTCCTGATCCTATCTCCAGGGGTCATTCTGGGCCGGCCCATCGTAATGTCTCCCAACCTCACAACAATGGATAATGATTTACCTCCGAGTTCTCCAGGAACACCAGGGGGAATCAACCAGAAATGTCAATATGATCCCCATAACCAGCTGGCTTCTCTTGCACCTGCTAAGAGGGACCCTCATCACAGACACCAGTCACTGCTTTCTTATTGTTTTTGGAAAATGGTTTTTGCATGCTTTCCTTAGTGAAGAAAACTACGTCCTGTCTTATCTGTCTCCTGCTCTTTTAACCATAAACACACCCGGAGGGTTCTCTGAGATCAACTGCTGGTCTGTGGGGGCCAGACGCTCTCAGAGCAGGGAGGATGGCCACATTCCCCCAAATCGCAGAGCTTTCCCCACCATAATCCAGTAAATTTTTTACTGAACCTTCTACTCTCAGAAGACCAACTGCTTGCTAGTTCAGGGAACGGGGGTTTTAATGGAGAAACACGACCCTCAAATGCAGGAGGGTGAGTGCCTCTGCCGTAGAGGACAAGGACTGAAGGTGGCACACATACGTGTCAGCAATGCCAGTCTAGTGCTGGGGAGCAGGGGGAGAGTTCATGTTGCATATATTCTTGTGTATGTAGCAAATATTAAACAATAAAAAATTTAAAGAAAGTTACCTGCTAAAAATACCAAGGTTTTAAAATAGATCTGCTGTCACCAATACCCAAATACTATTGAGTAAAAGAGCAGGTTACAAAACTGTACAAAATATAATCACATTTTATAAAAACATTTTTCTCTGTAGCTATATTGCATCTACATATCTGCATGTATAGAAAAAAAGGGAGTTAAGAGATAGAACAAACTCAAGCAATTATCTTTAGGTAGTGGAAAACATGATTTCATTTACTTGTTTTTGCATGTTTTCTATGTTTTCAAAGGGACTCAGGGATAACTTTTGTCATTAACAAAAAAGGGAGGGGGTGCAACGTACCTCCACCCCCCCCCCCAGGAAATATCCCCAGTGTTCATGGACATGCCCTTTGGGGGGAGCAAACCCGAACACACACGACACACCCCAAAGGCCGCTTGCACACTGGTGCCATGGCAGGGTGTAAACTGAGTGTGTCAGTCTGAGGTCATCCAAAAACAGCACTGCACCAGGGAAGCAGGCTGCAGCAAGTGCACAAAACACCAAGCAAGGCCACGTACTACATGCCCTCTGTAACTGAATATTTATGTACCCCCCCAAAATTTATATGTTGAAACCTAAACCCCCAAAAGGATGGCACTAGGGAGGCGTAGGCTTTGGGGGGTGATTTTCGTGAGGGTGAACCTCATGATGATGTAATCCTCATGAATGGAATTAGAGCCTTTTTTTAAGATTCAAAAATATAGTTTATTTAGAAAGAGAGAGGAGGAGGCCAAAGCTAGGAAACACGGTGACCATAGCTCAAAGAGCACATGGACACACCGGGGTTTAACAAAACAATGGCCAGATTAATGCCTTCTTAAGAAGAGACTGGGAGAGATGATATCGCTCTCCAATTTGTGAGGATGCAAGAAGGCTGTCATCTGCAAACCAGGAAAGAGCCCTCACCCCCCAAGTAGCCACCATGCCTGGTTAAATTTTTTTTTTTAAATTTTTTTTAGAGATGAGGTCTTGCTATGTTGCCCAGACTCGTCTCAAACTCCCGGCCTCAAGCAATTCTCCTGCCTTAGCCTCCCAAAGTGCTGGGATTATAGGCATGAGCCCCCACCTATATCTGCCAGCACCTTGGCTTCCCTGCCTCCAGAACTGTGAGAAGTAAGTGTCATTCAGTCTATGATAGTTTTGGCAGCCCGAGCTGACTAATACCTATAGACCAAGGGAATGAAACCACAGTTAGGACAAGGTGACGCAGAAGGGTCCAATGGGGGTTTTAACTATGCCTGCAACATTCCACTTATTTTAAAATTTATAGGCATATCTTGTTTTATTGAGTGTCATTTTTTTCGTGCTTCTCAGACACTGAGTTTTTCTACAAACTGAAGATTTGTAGCCACCTGCAAGTCTATCGGCACCATTTTTCCAGCAGCACTTGCTCACTTTTTGTCTTGGTCACATTTTGATAATCCTCACAATATTTCAAACCTTTTTACTATTATTTATCTCATGGTAGTCTGTGATCAATGATTTTTAATATTGCTGTTGTAGTTGTTTGGGGCACCATAAACCACACCCTATAGGATAGCTAACTTAATTGATAAATGTGTGCGCTCTGACTGCTCCCCCAACCGACTGTTTCCTCACTTCTTTCTCTCCTCTGGCCCCTCTATTCCCTGTGAAACAACGATATTGAAATTAGGCCAATTCGTAGCCCTACAATGGCCTCTAAGGGGTTTAAGTGAAAGGAAGTATTTCACTCTGTTTATTTATTTATTTTTTTGAGTTGGAGTCTCACTCTGTCGCCCCGACTGGAGTGCAGTGGCCCTCCCCGGGCCCCCGCAGCCACGACTGCTGGGCTCCCCGGGGACCCTTCCACTTCAGCCTTCCAAGTAGCTGGAACTCAGGCGCACACTACCATGCCCGGCTAATTTTTTTTATTTATTGTAGAGATGAGGTCTCACCAAATTGCCCAGGTGGTTATCGAACCCCGGGTTCAGGCAATTCATCACCTCAGCCTCCCAAGGAGCGGGATTACAGGCTGAGCCACTAAGCCCGGGTAGTATTTCACTTTAAATCAAAAGCTAGAAATGATTAAACGAAGTGAGGAAGGCATGTCAGAGGGTTGAAAGCTAGGCCTCTTGCTCCAAACACTTTGCCAGGCTGTGAATGCCAGGGAAAAATTCTTGAAGGGATTTAAAGTGCCACTCCAATGAACACATACACGATAAAAAGCAAAACAGGCTAGGCATTGTGGCTCAAGCCCGTAATCCCAGCACTTTGGAAGGCTGAGGCAGGAGGATCACCTTGTCTCTACAACAAAATAAAAACAATTAAACCCGGCATCATGGCGCGTGCCTGTAGTCCAGCTGCTAGGAAGACTGAGGCAGAAGGGTTGCCTGAGCCCAGCAGGTAAAGGCTTCGGTGAGCTATGACCATGTCATGGCATTCAACCTGGGGAAAAGAGTGAGATCAAAAAAAGGGGAAAGGGGAAAGGGGGACAGGAGAAAAAAGAGGGGAGAGGAGAGAGAGAGAAGGAAAAGGAAGGGAGAAAAAGGGAAGGAGGGAGGGAGAGAAGAAAGCATGTGTGTGTGGGGGTGTGTGTGGTGTGTGTGTGCGCGCGCGCACGGGCATTATGTGGGTAGCATTTGCCTTGCATGAAAATTTGTCTAAACAGGCTTTTCATTTGCACTATTGATTTTGGGTGGATAATTTTGTTTAGGGGGTTTAGTCCTCTGCATTGCAGGATGTTTAGCAGAATCTCTAACCTCTATGGGCCCGGTTTTTGCCA